>PIJE02001241.1:15000-27500 GCA_002895965.2 Coryphaenoides rupestris | reverse complement strand
AATTATGCTGCGGGTCATTTCTGCACAGTGGCAGATTTGTGGCGGAACGAGATCAGAGCGAAGAGATGAGGAAAGAACGACGAGAAAGAAAGAAGGAACAGAAAAGAAGGGAAGAAAAGACGACAAAATGAGCCTTAAGTGCCTCCCTTTGCATTGTTATCTTATTTTACCACCGACTCCACCCTCCCTCCACCGGCTTCTTCCTCCTCCTCCTCCTCTCCGCCGCCTCCTCCTCCTCCTCCTCCTCCTCCTCCTCTCCGCCCCCTTTTGCTTGTTTCCTGTGACAGGGGAAGTGGCAGCTCGCGGCGACCCCTGACCCCTCGCCGCTCACTTAGGCAGATACGCGGGGACACGGAGGACTTTAGTTGGAGGGCGACAAGGACTTTGGAGAAAAGCGAGTCCAGGGCTAATCAGATAAAGGTGAGGGGAGCAGGGTGGAGGAACAGGGCGGAGGAACTGGATATTGTATTACGGTCGCTGTCGCCGTCGCCGTCGCCGTTGTCGGCGGTGTTGTTGTTGTTGTTGTTGTTTGTTGTTGTTGTTGTCACTTGTCACGGCGACTCTGCACCGAGGTGTAAAAATGGAGGAACACGATTTAGTCTTCTTTTGTTTGTGAAGGCGAACACGAACATAGTCCCGCCTAATGACAAATTGAGTTGGCGCCGTTGGCTCCGTGGGGCGAGTGTGCGACTGACATCTCAATACTTTCGAAATTCTAGCGATACATTTTATGAAACTTTTAAAAATATGCATAATTCTATATCATTTCATATATTCCGATAGATCTCACGGTGCCATCAATATGAGATGAGATGAAATATAAGATAAAAAAACTTAAACCCGAAGGAAATTCTTGTTATTAAAGCACCGGCATTTAAGGGACGTGTGCAAAATGTACAATTAGCCAGACGATTATACTGTATGTAACATTTCCAAGTCGCCGATAAATCACATGAGACTATCCCCGTGTTCTTCGTCGTGTAAATCCAAATTCAATTCCTGCCACCGAAATGAGTGACAAAATACGTTCGCCGCATCCAACGATAACCTCCCAGTTGTGCTCTGGTTTCCTCACATGACGTCGCATTCATCTCTCTCTGCTCGGCCGCAGACCCACGTGGTCTCATGCAGCAAAAACGGTAAAACTGTTAATGAATTCCAGACAATTAGTGGAATTGAAATGTATTGACGGCCGAGGCAGAGGCAGATCGAGGCCCGGGGCTCTCTCTCTCTCTCTCTCTCTCTCTCTCTCTCTCTCTCTCTCTCTCTTGCCTCGAACCCGGGGTCTTGTGTGTGTGTGTGTGTGTGTGTGTGTGTGTGTGCGTGTGTGTGCGTGCGCGTGTGTGTGTGTGCGCTCGCGGGCTCTCATTGTCCAGAGTGTTCACAGCGTTCGCTATTGAGCCACGCTGCTTGCTTGACAGCGAATGGCTGGTTCAATTACATCAATGGCTTGATGACTGAGGCAGACGTAGCAGCAGCAGCAGCAGCAGCAGCAGCAGCAGCAGCAGGGCCGTGATAAGGTTGGTTGTTCGGGGGGGGGGGGTGGGGAGAGTGGGGGGCATCGGCCACCCTCATTATGTAAGTCCCGACAACAAGCCGGGAGAAATGCTCGGAAGTCAATGTTCCACAATGCAGCAACGCGTGTCGCCCGGGTTTCTTACGGGAAACGATCCACTGGTTTTGCAGGAATGTGGCCGCTATGAAGCAACGACACCGCCGGACACCGCCGTGAACCGGTGGCTGTTGCGCAAGTCGGCGGACCTCACCTCTTCCCTCGCCGTGAGTCACACACACACATGTGTTCATCTTGTGTGTGCGCGCGTCAGTTTGAGTCATTTCGGCGGCTTCGGAAAAGGGGTGGCGGTCGGGCGGGCGGGGGGGAGCGGAATAAAAGCATGTGCCCGGCCCGGCCGCATAATGGCTACTTTGGGCCGTTGTTCGGTCTTCCCGTGATTCACGATAAATGTGTTGACACGGCCGTCATGGACCACAACTTAAGGTTCCAAACCACACGCTTTGAGAAAAAGATGCCCGTCCGCTCCCCCACATTATCTTTAAAAATGTAAAAATGGGAACGCGACTAAAAATGCGACAGTCAAACGTCAAAGCGGAGCGTATCATTAGGAGAATGAGCGATTTGTACACGACGAGATCACAGGGAAAAGGCAAATTCTCACCGAGGATATTTCCTTCCTTCCGTCCCTCTCTCTCTCTCTCCCAGGTCATATCGGCACGGCGGTGTTTTTCTCGACGCGAGCTCGGCTTCCGCGGCTATAATCCACGGCTTATTTATTCGCTATAATAGCCTTGTTTCCGCGGCGCAAAACGTCTTTGTCCCGCGCGCCGCTATTGTTCTTCCCGCACACAAAAGACGAACGCACGTTTTCGCGGCGCGCTCGTTATTCTTGGCACGCCGTAAATTGACTCCTCCGTCCCGACAAAGTGCAGCGAGCTAGTTAGCTAGCGGCATTCTGTTTGTGTCAACAAGGGCCCTTTGTGAGTCTCGCTTGATTTATTATGTAAAAGAGAGTTGGCCAAGGGAGGCTGACACTGACCTTCCTTTAATTAACACTGATGGAGACCAAGGTGAACCGCGCGATGATGAAGATGGATCTTCCCACATAAATCATACTTCCTTCAGGCTGCCTTGTGTGTGCGCGCGCCCGCGTGTGTGTGTGTGTGTGTGTCTGGCGGTGTGTGTGTGTGCGTGTGTGTGTGTGTGTGTGTGTGTCTGGCGGTGTGTGTGTGTGCGTGTGTGTGTGTGTGTGTGTGTGCGTGCGCGCTAACATAATTTCAAACAGAAATAACCTTGGGGTTCACAGGTTAAATGAATGTTAGTGTAGGTACGGAACCTCCATTACTTACCTCTGACGGGTTCACCGGCTGTACTTATTTACCGAAACCACTAATACTAATTGATTAATTCCCTTGCTCCGTCTCGATATTAAGATGTATAGACACACGTGCTCTTTTTTTTTTTTTTTTTACAATTATATGTGTATCTCTACTTAATACCTCCTGGTTTTCATACACCAAAGCCTTCTTCATGCAGATTGGCACCTTTCCATTGTTGAATCCAAGGTTTATTCAGCAATTTATATGTGGATATACACGAATTTCTGAAAGCAACACACATATATTTAATTTCTAAGGATTTCCACGTCAATTTGGCCCGTCCACATTTAGCGTCTATTTAATTTGCGTCAAAAACAGCGAGCGCGGGAAAGCTACCAGGTACTACCGGGTTCCTATTAGCATAGTCAGTCACATGGCGTATATCACAGTTCAGGAAAGGGGCAGGGCAATTTCAATGCTAAACATTTCTATCAAAAGAGGGAAATGTATGTCATTTTTGCTCATAAAATAACCCCCCCGCCCCCCCCACCCCGAACACATCAAAGCCACGGATGAGACGTGTGTGTGTGTGTGTGTCTGTGTGGTGTGTGTGTGTGTGTGTGTGTGCGAGTGGGTGGGTGGGCCGCGCGCAACCCGTCTTTAGTCCTGAGGGAAGTACCGTCTAGTCGGGGCGGCTGCGTGGCGTTCGTCTGCCATCCGGAAGCTTCTATCCCCGTGGTCTACACGGCATTAGCTGGAGACACCCCCCCCCCCACCCCCCCCCCCTCAATAACGTGTGCTCAGACTCACTGCAAAGTCAATTTGGTTAAAAGCTCAAAATGAATAAGTAATCGTCCAATTTTTTGGAAGCTGTTCGTTCACTCTCATTTCACACGGGGGTACAAAAAAATGGAGATGACCAGCTTCACAGTTTCAAACCCATCACACCTTAACCTTGCGCTGCCAAGTATAACCTCGTCCCTGCCAATTACCGTGAGCCTACAACGCCCCAAAAATGCTAAGTATAGCCTTTGAAGGGTCCGACACGAACCATACCTGCTGCTTAGCGGACGCTCCGCAGTGAAATAAAAACCCAAAATATTTTTGGGCCGATATTTTAAACGCTTTTAGCTCTCAACACACATCTACAACCTCCCACACTATACTTGATATTCAAATGAGTGTTTTTCAAAAGTTTAAGGAATAAGTTTGGCAAATATTGACAGAGGAATGTTTTACATTTGTAAATAGGCTCGCCGGCACCGGTTTTGGACACCACAAGGTTCATTAAAATCTATTCACGGCCATTTTTCCATAAACTTTACACGCGGCAATTAGTGACAAAGTCGCTCTCGGTAGAGCGGGCTGTTGAATAGTCAGTTTAACTTGTCGTCGCCCCCCCCACCCCCCCGTCCCCCCCCCTTTAAAAAAAATAAATAAGCCATAAGTCAAAAACATTTCCGTCCCTCATCATCATCACCGGCAAACACATTTTTCGACTTTTATGACACGACTCCGGCGCGGTGTATTATTCTGATTGAGACGTGTAAGCAAATGAGCCCAACATATGCTCCAATGTGAATATGCAAATGAGTTTTGTTTATCTGTTAGGCAGTCGTCAGGCTGTGTGTCATTTCCGTGTCTCTGACATTTCCGCGGCGTAAAAATGTTTCATGCATTTTTATCGTTGTTTCGTCTCCCCCCCCCACCCCCCTCCCCACCACCCCACCTCCTCTCCGTTTCTTCCGGCTTCTTCTCTTCTTCTTCTTCTTCTCCTCCTCGCAGCGCTCGGCCACCAATTCATAAATAATGTATTTTATTTATCGCGCAAAATCTGTTTTAGAATTAGACACTAGCCCCCCCACTTCAAAGACAGGGAACCTTTGATATGTCTGATTCTCGCTCCGAGTCGCCGCCAGATTTATTCAATATATGCAAAGCACCTTCGGGGTAATAATAAAGGTGGCATTTGAATACATTTGACTGGACCAGATCATATAATGAGGACAGCTCCTTGCCCCACGCTGTAACATTAAAGGGAAGAAAAAAAACGCCGCCGACTACCCCGGCCACATTAATGGCTCATTTGGCTGAAGGAAAATGTTTCGCCCGGTGAACTGACAACGCGGGGACAGCCGTGATTAGCTTATGTCTCCGCGCGTAATGATCCCCCCGGCTTAAATTGACTGGGAAAGGAGGCTGCGGCTGTTGCTGTTGCTGGTGTTGCTGGTGTTGCTGCGATCTCCCCTCACCGATTATACACACACTGGGAAATAAAAAGAATAAAAAACAAACCCCAAACCCCCCCCCCCACTCTAACCTATGTATTAAAGGATTTATCTCCCTCGCTTTGAAAAGCTGGACTACGCTATGTATGAGTGTGATAGGGAATTTGATGGGGCGGTGGACTTACAGTACAGTAGATATCACATAACCGTACGATTATTATGGTTTATCGTGTAATTATTACCAGTATAAGGCTGGTTACAGATGGGGACTACGCAGCTACTTGATGTCGTAGATGTATCCAGACGATCACGTTCAATTATGGTATGTACTGCTGGATCTGACTCGCTAACACCTTAGTCTTTGTGCAATTATCCTTAAAATATGTCGGTTAGTGAAGTGTAAATGGTAACCACACACACACACACACACACGCACCTTTCCTTTCCTTTCCTTTTGGTCAATACAGCATCACAGGGATCAAATCATCTGAATGCAGTTCAAGATGAGTGTCATTCAAGGTAATTGGATGAAAAAGGTCTCTTTCGCAGCTAGGTTACTTTGACCAAACGTTTTCCTATGGACAATGGCTGCCCTGTTCCCGCTGCTGGAGAAACGTGATGTTTTCGACACACCGGACACAAGCCGATATCGTACAATATTTGGTCATCTCTCTCTCTCTCTCTCTCTTATACTGTATATATATTTTATTCCATTGATTACATTGTCGTTTAAAAAACGTGTCGACATCCGGCCTTTCCCGAGGGTCGGGCGCCGCTTAAAAAAAATAAAAATAAAGGGTGACATCACAGGGTGCCCCGCGGTGTCCTGTGGCTGCAGAAGAGTGATGTTTTGTGCACCGACAACTAATTATCCCGGTCTGACCCTCAGCTGTCTGTGTGCAGGATCCTATTAGGCGGCCCGGTTGGAATCACAACCAGTGATCCCCTCTCCCCTCTCTCCCCTCTCGCCTCTCTCCCCTCTCGCCTCACCCCCCCCCCCTCACCCCCCCCTCACCCTCACCCACCCTATCTTACCTTTCCCTCAGCGCGTATATATTTATTTCTCTTCGCTTTTACGGCGTCTGAATATTAAGAATAGATTTTTGCATGTAGATGTGTGGCAGGGATGGGATTGATGGTGGTGGTGGTGGTGGTGGGTAGGGGCGGTGTGTGTGTGTGTGTGTGTGTGTATCGGCTAGGCTAGGGTAGGGTAGGGTGGGCTCGGCTGATGGTTGAATGGCGGGCGGCGGGGAGATGACGAGCGCGGCTGACTGAATGCCTGTCCATCACTCGCCATTCACCCGGTTACAGGTGGTCCCTCATTTTCCACCCGCCGCCGCCGCCGCCGCCACATATCTGGCCCTACCGCCGCCTTCCCTCCTTCCCTCCTTCCCTCCTTCCCTCCGTCCCTCCTTCCCTCCTTCACATGACAGCCCGGGGCTCCGCCAATTTGCATGTTCGACAGACAACAAACGGCCCCGTGCATGTCAAAATAGGTGGCGGTGCGTGACAGTTTCAACACAATGCTGTCTCCTTTTGGCTTGACCCTCGACCCCCCCCGCGCGCCATGTCTCCTTTCATAATCAGGCGAAGGGGAAGCACGGGGGCCAAAGGAGGAATCATCCTATACTCCCTCGCCTTGCTTCCCTCCTTCCTCCCTTCCTGCCTTCCTCCTCATCCTCCTGCTCCTGCTCCTGCTACTACTACTGCTGCTGCTGGCTGGCTCGTCGGAAATAAATCTGATCCCCGGACGCCATTAGCGGTGTTTTCTTCATCTTTGCGGTCGCGCTCATGTCGCGTTTGTGTCGCGTCGCCGCCGCCTGCGCCGCCGTGGCAAAACCTCCGCCGACCTTCCCGCTCCCACTTCTGTTTATAGAACAGAAATGACATTTGGGGTTGCCATGTTGGCTTTCATTAGGGGAGATCTGTCACAGCCGGGGGGGGCCACCGACACTCACTCCCTCGCAAAATATGATAGACGGTGTGATCCGGGCATCAGGTTTCTATTCTGTACGTCCTCGAAACGGACACATTTTACTTCACGATTTCTTTACGATTTCCCATTATTTCACCGCCATTTGCGTGACTTGAGCCGACGCTCTCTCGCGCTATCAACGCGAGGACGGCGGAAACTAATTGCCTTTTAACACCTGTGACATTTCCCCCCCCCCCCCCCCCCGACTCAACTAAATCCTCAATCACTTTGAACAAGGGGCTTCGCGCGCTATCTCCACGTTTTATATGGAAGAAGCGGCGAGGGATAGCGCTATCGTTACAACCCCCTTCCCCGCCTAAACGACGTCCCGTGATGTGAAGATGAACTTTCGTCCGCTTGTTCCTTCGGATAACGGGGGGGGGACCAATTTCAAAATGGATCCCCTGTGTTGAACCGCAAGTAGTAGTCCAGGAGCAGGGCTTTAGGCTTAATCCATAATCGCACTCCGATGTAGAATTTACATATTTAAGGAGGATTGTTACGTTATGAGCCGGCGTCGAAATCGCGCGCGCGCTAAAAGCCAGCGGCTGTGTCAGGACCGAAAGGTAACGGGGATGAAGGGAGCGAAAAAACTGTCGAGAACAGAGTTCCGTCGTCGGCATATAGTCGTATAATCCTGAATTATATGGTTATTATCAGCAGAACTCAAGTCTAACATCTAATAGGAAGCGAAAACTTCTTTTAAAGTCTCTGCTATCGGACCACGGCTTGGTGCTGCTTGGTGGTGTAGGTCTCTTGTTAAGTACCGGTAGTTTCTTTGTATGTAGTTTCTTTGCTCAATGTGCGCGGCTTTGCTGTCCGATACGGTTTGGGCCGTTTTTGTAATGCATCGCCGTTCATAATGGGGTTCAAAACACTCCGGTTTTATATTATTATATTTTTTTGTATTGTATGAATCTGAAGCCGGGGTGTAATACATTATTAAGAGCGTCATTTTCTGTCCCGGAGGAGACCCAATTCTAACCAACTGATTTATTCATTTTCCAATAGCAAAAGGGAAATCCAGATGTGCTTATCCGTTATTTAATTCATGAGTGTGTATATAATATATACTGGAATATTTCAACTGACCCTCCTGCGTGTAAAACTGACTTTCGGGCTTTTTCTGAATGAAAAAAAAAATACAATAAAAAAAAAAACGTTATCCACTTGCGGCTTTCACCTGCTTAGAAACTCAAGTGGATTTTCCAATCAGGGTCTTAAGCGAATGCAAGCGCGAAAACGGAGCTTAATCTCTCGTTAGGCATCGGAGCGACTCGTCCCGCAGCCATGCGTGTAATAATAATGATTAGTCTTCTCTCGCTCTTGTTTCTAGTCATCACCAGTGATGAGAGAGAGAGAGAGAGAGAGAGAGAGAGAGAGAGAGAGAGAGAGAGAGAGAGAGAGAGAGAGAGAGAGAGACCGTCGGTATTGACACCAATCGTCCCCAAAACAGTTCAGTTGAAGCAAACAATCACGGCGGCCTGAAATCCACGAAAACCGTAATTGTAAAAACCCGTCCGACGGCAGATCCTACGGTGATCCCGTGTGATCGCCTTCACTCTTACCGCCGAGCGTCGAGTCTTCTCTGCTGTCGTCAATATCGTTCCCGCGACGGTCGGGGGGGGAAAAAAACAGAAGAGTCGCGAAGCCATTAAAAATCTCACACACTCGCGTGACTGTGTGTGTGTGTGTGTGTGTGTGCTGTCAAAACACAAGCGGAATGACTCCACACCTCCGACGTCAACCTCCCGATGTCACGGGATGTGGCGGCAAAGTGCTTCGAGGTCACAGCAGGGCCAACGAAAACCCCTTTGGCTGCAAAGCTCACTGTTTTCCCGAGATGCGTGTGACGCCTGTGACGCGCTATTCCCTTCTATTCTATTCTATTCTATTCTATTCTATTCTATTCAATTAGATCCCGTCGTATTATACCGCGTTCGCCTCGACTTGTTTACCGTAGCTCGCGCGATTGATTCAAGCTGACGGCCGACAACATGTACGCACGTATGTAAATCCGGGGAAAAAATAAATGCGCTTCATGCGGAGGGAGAGGTGCTGCAGATCAATGCTAGCGCTAAGACAAAGCAAACGCAGACAAAAACAATTTGGCGGAGAGAGAGAGAGAGAGAGAGCAAACAACGGGGCCGAGGTAATTGTATTCGACTGTCTCGCCGCATATCCATCAGCACGCACCTGTCCTTACATCATAGACGCTTGCTCTCATTAGCCGTGACAGCCGAACACCGCACACATCGCACGCGCGCCGACCGCCGTGACGCACACACACACACGCACACACACACACACACACACATACACACACACACACACACGCACACACACACGCATAATGTGCGCACGTGTGTCCGCACTCCAATCCCCATGACGGTCGCACAACTTTAACCGGCCGTGCGCGCCGTCTTCGATTCCTCTGAACCTTCCGTTCATCACTCTCTCTCTCTCTCTCTCTCTCTCTCTGTCTGTCTGTCTCTCTCTCTCTCATTCTTTCTCTCTCTCTCTCGTTTCTCTCTGATGTCTCAGCCTCTCTCCCCCTCCTTGCTTCCTTGCCTCACCAGCCAATTATTTAGTATCCCTCAAGAGCATTAATTCTCCATTCTCTATATTCCACACAGAGGCCTAATAACGCTGAGTTTGAACAGAGAGAGAGAGAGAGAGAGAGAGAGAGAGAGAGAGAGAGAGAGAGAGAGAGAGACACTGTGGGAGAGATGCTCTTGCCAGATCCTTCCTTGGGGACAGTACCCCCCAAAAAAATTATACAAATAAAAAGAAAGTCCAGTCAATGTAACTTTGAGTGGGGTGGGGTAGGGTCGGGTGGGGGTGGTTGTCCTTCTCACTGAGTGAAACAAAAGACCCCAACATACAGCCAGCGTTTTACATCCAACCCCCTCGCCCCCCCGCTGACCCTCGACCCCCTACTCCCCCCCCCCCCCCCAAATAGAAAACACTCCCACCCTGGCTGATCCCGGGGCCTAGCGGACTAAGAATCATGTCTCTGGTGTGTTTGTTTCTGTGTGTGTGTGTGTGTGTGTGTGTGTGAGTGTCTGGGGGAGGGGTCATGTGTGTTTCGGCATGGGTTCAAGACAGACCAGCTTTGCTCTAACACACACACACACACACACACACACACACACACACACGCTGGGCTTTCGGAGGCCAACGACAAATATACACGATCCGCTCAGATCTTTGCCTTTATCTGCTTATTAGCTCCTTTGAACAGAGGAACGTAAAAGGATGAATGAAAAGCAAAAAGTACATAAAGCAAAATACAAGATGCGGAGTGGGTGTGAGAGAGAGAGAGACATAGAGAGAGTGATAGAGAGAGAGTTGTGCTGAGTGCCACTCATACAGTTCTGAACAGCTCAGTGAAACTCTGCTGAAGTTAAATAGGATGCACTTCTGAGGTTAGTGAGTGTGAGTGGATGACTTTTTTTTTCTTGAGTATCCTCCTCCTCCTCCTCCTACACCCTCTTCCTCCTCCTCCTCCTCCTCCTCCTCCTCCGCCTGCTCCTCCACCCCCCCTCCCCCTACTCCTCCTCCTCCGGCTCCTCCTCCACCTCCCTCCTCTACCCTTCTCCTCCCCCCTCCTCCCCCTCCTCTACCCTTTCCTCCCCCCTCCTCTCTCCCTCCTCTACCCTTCTCCTCCCCCCTCCTCCCCTCCTCTACCCTTCTCCCCTCCTCTACCCTTCTCCTCCTCCTCCACCCTCTTCCTCCACCCTCCTCCACCCTCCTCCTCCTGCTAATCCTCCACCCTCCTGCTCCACCACCTCCTCCTCCACCACCCTCCTCCCCTCTTCTACTCCTCCTCCTCCACCCCCTCCCCTCCTCCTACTCCTCCTCCTCCACTCTCCTGCTCCTCCTCCTCCTCCTCCACCCCCTCCTCCTCCTACTCCTCCTCCTCCACTCTCCTGCTCCTCCACCACCTCCTCCTCCACCACCCTCCTCCCCTCTTCTACTCCCTCCTCCTCCTCCTACTCCTCCTCCTCCACTCTCCTGCTCCTCCACCACCCTCCTCCCCCCTCTTCTACTCCCCCCTCTTCCCCCCTTCCTCCTCCTCCACCCCCCTCCTCCTCCTACTCCTCCTCCATCCCCCACCCCCTCCTCCTCCTACTCCTCCTCGTCCTGCTCCCCCTCCACCCTCCCCTCCTCCACCCCCCTCCTCGTCCTGCTCCTCCTCCACCCCCCCAACCCCTCCTCCTCCTCCTCCTCCACCCACCTCCTCCTCCCAGGAGCGGCTGCTGGGGTTTTCTTCCGTGTGATGAGCTCCTGGGGGGCTCCGGTGGTTGGTAGGGGGGCTTTGTCTCTCGTAAAAGAGACGCGCAAAGAAAAGCAAAGAAGAAGAAGAAGAAGAAGAAGAAGAAGAAGAAGAAACTGGAGGGCGGGGGAGGGGAGGAGGCGGATCCCCGTGGGCACTCCTGGATGCGTTGGTGGGGATCGGCTGCTAACAGCTCCACAAGAGGGTTAACATCCACGAGAGAGGGGTGTGTGCGTGTGTGTGTGTGTGTGTGTGTGTGTGTGTGTACGTGTGTGTGTGTGTGTGTGTGTGTGTGTGTGTGTGTGTGTGTGTGTGTGTGTGTGTGTGTGTGTTGGGGGGGGAGAAGGGGGGGAGTGAGGGGAGTGGGGGGCTTATAATCACAGATCAAAACGAATGACCTATCTGTAGTCGGTAGAGGTGTCCGCCTGTCGGGATGAGGAAGAAGAAAAAGAAGAAGAAGAAGAAGAAAAAGAAGAAGAAGAAGAAGATGTGTTCATTCCCGCTGAGTTTCTCTACTTTGAAATGGCGCCAAAAAAAACGGTGCATGAGGAGGAGATTTAATCGCTATGATAATTACCTTGTTTTTTTTTGTCTTTTTTTTTATGACATTCTTTTTGACTTGATGAATGCGGAGCTGTTGAGCTATTTAACCGCCTGTGTAACAGTTGGTTGCTGAATTCTGAGGTTTTACTTATTTACTTAATTTTTTCCTATAGGGGGGGGGGAAACAACCACAACAACAACAACAAGAAGAGCTTGTTGTGTTTCCATTTTGTTGTGTCTTTTGTGATTAAAAGTGAAAGGCAACATGAACAGTACAGACTGATTCAATGACTGCCAGTGGTGGGAAGAGTACTGAAAATCTAGTACAATTACTACTATATACTGTGGCAGACGGCCACTGGGGGGCCGACTAGGGAGTATGGACAATGGTCGGGGGAACCGCAGTTCCCCAGTCGGCCCCCAGAGGGAGCCAAGCAGACCAGGAAGTGTAGAAAGACAATCAACCTCATGGGAAGTAGCTGCGCCTCGTTGAGGGAACTCGGCGGCAGCCAATCAAAGGCCTGGCTGCGGCCAATAAATAGGAGAGGACCTGGGTGGTGTAGGAAGTGGAGTAGGAAAGTCGAAGGAGGAGTTAAGAAGGAAGTGGAGGAGAGAGAAGGTGGAAGAGGAGAGACCAATA
>PIJE02001241.1:0-7500 GCA_002895965.2 Coryphaenoides rupestris | reverse complement strand
ACCACCACCACCACCACCACCACCACCACCACCACCATCTCTTCCTCCACCCCCCACCTGTTCTGCCCGTGACATGGTGTGTGTGTGTGTGTGTGTGTGTGTGTGTCGCCCGGGAGGGAAGGGAGGGAGGGAGGGAGGGAGGGGGGATGGGTGGATGGGTGTATGGGTGGAGGGAGGGAGGGGGTGGGGGGGGGGCTATGTGGTCTGCTCAGATTTGTGAATCAGCGACAGACAACCCCTTCATCAAGGCTGTCAGACGGCGGGATGACAAATGCTTCTCCACGTTCCCTGGGATGCCTACAATATTTAAAGCCACGGGGAGGCAGGACGGGGCCAGGGGCCGTCAGCGAGCGAGAGAGACACCGAGACGCAGGGAGAGAGAGGGGTAGAGAGAGAGAGAGAGAGAGCGAGAGAGAGAGAGAGGAGAGAGGAGAGAGGGAGGAGAGAGGCTTCCACCCTTGGCAGAACAAGACAGGGGGGGGGCAGTGAAAAAGAAGTTCAAGTCGTTTCAGGCCGTTATCATTTCTCCAGAAGCGACGGGGGGGGGATCGGGGGAGGGGTATTGGTGGGGGGGACGTGAGGTGTTGCTGGCTGGTGGTGCTGGTGGTGGTGGAGGAGGGTGGTGGTGGTGGGTTGGTGCCGTGAAAGGTGGGGTGACTCCTGAGGCTGAAACCTTGACGGGCACCCGTGTTAATGATTATTGGACAGAGCGGCGTATAGGGTGTCCCGTGTCTCGGGTTTCCTCACCACGCAGGGTGCCGCGGGCCAGGGCCTGTGGTGGGGGAGGGGGTGGGAGACGAGGGTGAAGATCCGAAATTTTAATGAACATCTCCTCTACCGAAATGGAAGACGCAAGAAGATAGAAGACGAAGAAAGAAGAAGAATGAGGAGAGAGGAGGAGAAGGAAAAGCAGAAGAAGAAGAAGGAGAAAAAGAAGAAGATTTTGAGAAATGAGTCATTGTCTCGGTTGAAGTGCGCGGGATTCAGTTGCAGTGACCGCGGGTTGACGAGGGAAAAAGGCCGTCGTACGAACACGACTTCCGGAATGAGCCGGCATCAGGGCGAATGAAAAAAAGTTCCTGTCACAAATTAACCTTAAAATGGGAACAACGTGTGCGTGGTTCTCTTTCCTTTTTATAGACGACGTCGAAATTCTCCTGTCCCCTGACTCTCCGCCTGTCCTGTCATAATAATATAATATAATATAATATAACGCCGGGTGTTTAATATGATCTCACGGCGAGGTAGGCGCTCGCGGGAATGAAACAAAGAAAAATTAAAGGTACTGGTGTTATTGTCCTCAACCCACGGAGCTCACAATGCACTTGATTCTTACTTACTTAGCACCTTTAAAACACACACTTTTGATCGCACAACAACACAAAAACACCACAACATTCGTCCGGATTCCCTGATACAGGGAGGGCGGCCGCCGTGGAAAAATCCAACATTGAGCGACAGTCTTCTTCATCCAGCCGCTACCAAGCGTGTTGGTATTTGGCTCGGGCCCGGTTGCCCGTTGCTGGGGGGGCCTTGTTGTCAGGAGTATGACACACGAGGACCCTAACTCTGGCGCTTTTTTCTCGTCTTTTTTTTTTTTCTTTTTTTCCTTCCCAGGGTGAGTGCTTTAATTTCAGGGTCGCTCGGAGCTCTCTAACACATCAGCAACACACGTCAGTCCAGTCCAGAGTTCAGCGGGCTTTGAGTAACAGCGATCGAACACACGCACACACACACACACACACGGGATGCACACACACACACACACCACACACACACACACACACACACACACACACACACACACACACACACACACACACACACACACACACACACACTGTCACTCCTCTGCATTGTTAGGCAATGGGAATATTGCTATGAATTGAATCCTCGCATTTGAGCCACCTCCACCCACCAATGTGACCCCCCCACTGACCCTAACCCTGTCTCTCTCTCGCCCTCTTTCTCTCTTTCCCTCTCTCTCCCTCTCTCTCTCTTTCCCTCTCTCTCTCTTTCCCCCTCCATCTCTCCATCCCTCTCTCTCTCTCTTTCCCTCTCTCTCTTTCTCTTCCTCTCTCCCTCTTCCTCGCCCTCTCTTTCCCTTTCACCCTCTATCTCCCCTCTCTCTCCTGCTCCCTCTTTCTCTCTCTCTCTCCCTCTCCCTCTCCCTCTCTCTCTCCCTCTCTCTATCTCTCTCTCTCTCTCTCTCTCTCTCTTCCTCACTCTTTCTCTCCCCTTCTCTCCCTCTCTCCCTCTCTCTCCCTCTCTTTCCCGCTCCATCTCTCCCTCCCTTTCTCTCTCTCTTTCCCTCTCTCTCTCTTCTTCCTTCCTTCCTTCCTTCCTTTCTCTCTTTACTCCTTTCTTTCTTTCTTTCTTTCTTTCTTTCTTTCTTTCTTCTTCTTCTTCTATTTATGACAACTTGTGTGCGCCACCATTACTCACGCTCGCTATCACGTTTCCGCGCGGCGAATGCTCCGGCGTCGGCACCTTGATATCTAATATTTTAATTGAGGCCCGGCTCATACATCTTGCTGTCCCCTGGCAAACAATGGGCGGGTTGTGAAACAATAAGGGAGGCTTTTGGGGGGTGGGTGGGTGAGGGGGGGGGGAGAGAGGAGAGGGAGAGCAGGAGAAGAGGAGAGAGGAGAGAGGGCAGAAGAGAAGAAGGAGGATTTATCAGGCATTCAACGCCTTCACCCCCACCGCACCCCCGCCCCAAAACACCCCAGAAAATGAACCATCCACAACGGCCCCAGCTTCATCAGCGGTCACACCCAGGGCACGGGTAGGAGTCATTACCCCGCCCCGAGTCTGTATATTGTACGAGCTCCTCAGGCATGGTACTGTACTCGTACCTATGTACCGTACTGTGAATGTTTGTTTTTTACATAATTGTAATATAATATAAGACATAATACTACAGCATCATAAATACAACTATTTTAAACCTGCTTTTGGGGTTTTTTTCCCAGTACCATTGCCAATTTGTTTTGTGTACTAAATATCTCACCTGTATTGTTTTTGTGTTCGGCTTATACGCTGTAAATTTAATTATTATTATTACGATTGTTTTTATTCTTATGTTGTTTGAGCAATTTTGAGCAACCTCTGGCAAAATAATTTCCTTCAGGATAAATAAAGTTCTGTCTTACGTCTTATCTTTGCATATTCGAATTGTGGTTTTGTTTTGTTCACATGTTTTGATTCAGTTATTTGCTGTACTTTTAATGGAATGAAAATGCACCAAAATTACGTTTGTTTTCTGAAGAAATATGTATTCAGATAATCACATGCTTGTGTGGTTAGCATGTGGGTTTTTTGATAGCTTCGGAGCTAATAACTCAAAATAGATTACGTAATTTTATCAGCGTTAAAAGAGGCATTTTTGTTCTTTGGAAAATATAATAAATATCAGATATAATTTATCCTACACTTCATACCGTCTTTCTTGTAGTTACAGTCTTCAGTGGAAGCAAGGGGACATTGTTTGAATCGACATCTTTTTTTTTCCGAAATTGATTTCAATGCCACTTTGCAATACCATACCCTGACCTCTTCATCTAGTCACTGGACACACACACATCATCCCACACACACACCACACACACACACACACACACTCACACACACACACACCACAACCACACACACACACACACACACACACACACACACACACACACACACACACACACACACACACACACACGACCGTGTCTTTGTTCGGAGCAGAGCTGCAGGTGGCAGCATAGTCTTAGAGGACACGAGATTCCTTCAAACACACACACACACACACACACACACACACACACGCACGCACGCACGCACACACACGCACACACACACACCACTTAGCCCCAGCAAGCTTTGCCTTCCCTCCTCCCCAGAGTGCACCCTTTGACCTTTGGCTAGTTGTTATCCGGAGAGTGACATTGGGAGTGAGTGCCGACGGCCACTCTCTCTCTCTCTCTCTCTCTCTCTCTCTCTCTCTCTCTCTCTCTCTCTCTCTCTCTCTCTCTCTTCTCTCAGAAGGTGTAATAATTAGCAAGCCTCTTTTTAATGTCTCTCACTCACTCGGGTCACAGTGATGGACGACGGAGGGGGCGGGGTGGGGCTGGCGGAGGCCTCGAATGTGTGTGTGTGTGTTCACTAAGGAGAGAGGTGAGCAGGGGGAGTTGGAGTGTGTGTGTGTGTGTGTGTGTGTGTGTGTGTATGCAAGTGTGTGTGTGTGTGTGTGTGTGTGTGTGTGTGTGTTGTGTGTGTGTATGCAAGTGGGGGTATTTGTATGTCGGGGGGTATTTGTGTGTGTGTGTGTGTGTGTGTGTGTGAGTTTGTGTTTGTATGCAAGTGTGTGTGTATACAAGAGTGTGTGTGTGTGTGTTTGTGTGTACAAGTATGTGTGTGTGAGTGTGTGTGCGTGTGTGTGCATATACAAGTGTGTGTGTGTGTGTATACAGTGTGTGTATACAAGAGCGTGGTGGTGTGGTATACAAGAGGTGGTGTGTGTGTGTGTGTGTGTGGCGTTTGTGTGGTGTGTGTTTGTGTGCGTCGTGTGTAATATCACAGAGGTGTTTGTGTAGCAAGTGCGTGTGTGTGTATACAAGTGATGTGTTAAGGTGTGTGTGTGTGTGTGTGGTGTGTGTATGGAGGGAGTGTAAGGTTGATATTTTCTTACACAATAAGTTTTGCATGTGATTACCGGCGGGTGGAGGCGGTGGTGTGTTTCTGGGGGGGGGGGGGGCGACAGCAGGTTGAGGTATTGTGGCTGCAGGCTCAGAACCGTTTCTTTCACACTGATTTACCAGAGCTGGACGCTCGCATATTAATATCGGGACTATGTTTAACCTCGGCTGTGTCAATTGTGTGGGACCAGCACACTCACACACACACACACACACACACACACTCCCAGGGGTGTGAGGCACACACACACTTGCATACGGCAACACACACACACACACACACACACATACACACACACACACACACTTGCATACAAACACACACACACACACACACACACACACACACACAAAGCATGATGAGGCTTCATGCTGAAACACACACGCTATTGAATAAAAAATTCAAAAGTGCCAGAATAATTTTTTTAAATATTAATAAGCATGATGATGATGATGATGACGACAATTATGACATTGATAATTATGATGACAGCGACAATGATGATGATTAATTATTATTATTATTCTTATTAGGCCTACTACAATTCTAATTCTAATTCTAATGATATTAAACAAAAAACATGTTCCTTTTTTTTTTAATTGTCTGTAAAAGCCCTTAACATTTTAAAATTACTATTGGGCTTATCATATAATAATAATACTCATAATACTACTACTACTACTACTACTACTACAACTACTACTAATAATAATAATAATGATAATAATAATAATAATAATAATAATAATCCTATATTAACCTAAAGTAAAAATAATTTCATCCAGGGGAAAGACGCTGAATTGTACTCTTGCGTATACCCAAAGTTATTCACAATCTATTGCTATTCATGTCTCCTAAACACACAGATATTCAGCATAAATCTGTGTGTCAGCGTTTGTTACTTCTGCTGCTGCTGCTGCTCATCACCATGGCAGAGATCTCAGGAACTCCAGAGGAAAAAATTAACGTGAAAAAGCCCTCTCTCTCTCTCTCTCTCTCTCTCTCTCTCTCTCTCTCTCTCTCTCTCTCTCTCTCTCTCTCTCTCTCTCTCTCTCTCTCTCTCTCTCTCTCTGGAGCCCTGTCTCTCTCTCTGGAGCCCTCCTCTCTCTGGCTCTCTGAGTAAATACAGGTCCAAATGTCTCTGGGCCGTGTGTTCTCCATTCATCCTGATATAATGTGAGTCTCTCTCTCTCTCTCTCTCTCTCTCTGCCGTCGTCGCCGCCGCCGCCGCTGGATCAACATCTGCCAATACTGTTAACCTTTGGGCCTGAGTCCACAGAGTCAGGAGTGGAGCAGCAACCTCCACACTGTGTGTGTGTGTGTGTGTGTGTGTGTGTGTGGACAAACCTCTCCATATTACTGCTCGTCCCTGTTTTAATCTGTGTGTGTGTGTGTGTGTGTGTATTTTTAATCTCTCTCTGTGTGTGTGTGTGTGTGTGTGTGTAAGTGTGTGTACGTATATATGTGTGTGTGTGTGTTTGTGTGTGTGTGTGTGTGTTTAATGTGTGTGTGTGTGTGTGTGTAAGTGTGTGTACGTATATATGTGTGTGTGTTTCTGTGTGTGTGTGTGTATGTGTGTGTATACATGTATATATGTGTGTGTGCGTGTATGTATGTGTGTGTTTGTATGCGTGTGAAAATGTGTATATGTGTGTGTGTGTGTGTGTGTGTGTGTGTGTGTGTGTGCGAACGTGTGCGTGAACGTGTGCGTGTGCGTGTGTATATAAATATATATGTGTCTGTGTGTGTGTGTGTGCAAACCCGTGTGTTTATGTGTGTATAAGTGTGTGTATGTGTGTGTGTGTGTGTGTGTATGTGAATATGTGTGTGCATGTGTATATAATATGTAAGAGGCTGATACTTTCCAGTATTGCCTCTTACATTACAACACCCTCTGTTGCGGTCACAGTGTAATAACATTACAAATAATGTTGTCAACGACATTAATACTTACAAGGTACACGTTATGAATGCCACAACCTGCAATGGCGGGATATACTGTATGATCGTTATAATACTAATAATCCCACGGTTTAGCACCGGCAATAAAACAGTAAAACCTTTCTGTCTCCGTGAAACATCATCATGTAGGGACATTAACACGTCACATATATTTACATCGGTGTGAAATATCGGAAGTTAGCGCGACGACGAAGGCAAACGAGAACAGGAGGCGAATAAATAAATAAATACAAATAAATGAACCCATCCTCTGTGTGGCCCCAGCCACCGTGACGTTGGGAGACATTCATTAACCATCTCTAACTCATTTAGGTTGGGCTTGAAATGCCGGATCTAGTAAATCTGCAACTATAACCTCGTCTGGTTTTCACCCGGTAAACACGTCGCGGTGCCGGAGGCAACAAGCAAGGATTGTGGTAAAAAAAAACAGCGGTCCGTGCATTCCTTGCAGTGCACGGGACATACACACACACACACACACACACACGCACACACGCACACATGCATACACACAAGCACACACACACACACAATCGAACGCACACACTTCCTCCCATACGTAAGCTCGGGTTAACATGTCTGTTGCATGCGGCCTCATCGACCATCCATTACTTTTATAACCTCTCTGTCCTGTCAGCTGAAATGGCTTCTGCATATTCACACGCACACACACGCACACACACACACTTACACACACACACACACAATCATGCACACACACAATCACACACACACACACACACACACACCACTCCCGCCACCGCCACCGCCGCCGCGAAATGCCTGCACACAGCCACGCAGCCGCCCTGGCTAATGTCGGACGAGTTAGATTTATGACGCCGGCCCATCACC
>PIJE02001240.1:138193-144599 GCA_002895965.2 Coryphaenoides rupestris | reverse complement strand
CATTTCATATTTTTGTTGTAAAAAGCTTGTAGAGGCATCCCGCATGTCACTAGAAGTTGTCGTCACAATGGACCTTTCCACACTGTCAGTCACGCGGAGAATAATAACCAATAAGATTGCCTGATTTCTTAAGACCACGCCCCTTGCAACAGAGCCGCCATGATGTCCCACAAACAAAGCTTGTCCCGCGTTGTTGTGTTCATAGATTAGACTACAGCTACATTTAGTTAGAACAACATGGTTCTTAGATTAGACTACAGCTACATTTAGTTAGAACAACATGGTTCTTAGATGCGCTTGGGGAACGTGCAATAATGACCACAGATATCCAGAGATTACAGGGAGCGCGTTTCATCCAGATTTGGAGTATCCATGCAGTCTGCAGGACTTGTTTTTAATACATGGATAGAGCTTATGGATTTTACATTTGGACAACTACATATGGCCTCATAGAGACATTATTATTAAAAACATGCCTGAAAACTTTAGAAAATAATTTCCTTCTACTTTAGTCATTATTGATGGTACTGAATGTAAGACCCAGGTGCCATCTGCACTGGCTTTACAGAGTCAGCTTTATAGTGACTATAAGTCAAGCACAACCCTCAAAGCATTGACTGGATGTGATCCAAGTGGTTCTGTCATTTTGTGTCCGAGTTATTTACAGGTGCTGTATCTGATAAGGCATTACTGAATGCAGTGGTTTTAATGATGTACTTAAAAACACTGGAAAGTTCTACAAGTGCAAACAATCAAATGGTTTGAATAGCAATTCCACACAGTTAATTTACAGCAGCGCCTGACCAAAAAGCTCCCAAAGCTCGCTATATTATGTTAAAAAATTCCAAAGGTTTATTTGTCACCTATTTCAGTGTACAGGTACATTGAGCAGTGAAATGTTTTTTCTCGCTAGGACCAGATTGCTACCCGCGCCATCGTGTGATTAGCATAGCTAGGTGATTAGCCCATTGTAGCTAGTAGTTAGCAGATCTTAGGCTTATTTTTCATTGTAAACACATCACTAACGTACTCACCCTGCTTTACATGTGCAGTAGGACTCCACATTTTGTCCTGACGAATTTCAATGTGGAGTTTGTGAGGCGTTTGTGTCTTCAGCATAGATCGCCAACACTTAGCATCACAGTTTTATGTTTGTCGTCTGCTCCGTCCGAAATCCGATGTCAGCGGATATATCCTTGTGTCAAAATAGTTCAGGCCTTCTGTACAACTCTCTTAGATAAAGTAGCGGCATTTGGCCAAATAACATACAGCGATATTGAGAGAGAATCATCAGCAGGGGGCCGTGTTCAGTGGGACATTACTAACATGCTGCCAGAGCTGTGGAAAGCTTGGGGGACAGTAGCAACAGTAACTAGGGGGGCGGGACTTGCCGCTTGAGTAGGGAAAGGTCCGTTGTGCTTGACCATTATCACCTTCATAATGTTTACATCAGAAACCGTTATTTGTGATAAAAAAAAATAATAATAATAAAGGGAGGAAAAAAAGAGAACAAAGGAAAAGATGAAGCAGGACAGACTTATCAGGAAACGTTCTAGTGACTAATAAAACAAATAATTAAAAGGCCCTTCCGCTGACGAACTTTGTCCGCTAGATGGCGCCATCGGCTTTAGCAGCTCAAGTTAAAACTCCATAAATATATGCAATAGAATAGAATAGAATAGAACTTTATTAATCCCGAAGGAAATTCTTGTGCAGTTGTTGCAAGGGGCGTGGTCTTAAGAAATCAGGCAATCTTATTGGTTATTATTCTCCGCGTGACACAGAAGGGGAGTAAATGTAATTTTTTTAATTAGGTTGTCGGTAAAAAAAAGATTAACTATATTTAATTGTTTCAAAATGAATCTTTCATGTCTATAGCGTTAATAGGGTTAAAGGGTTACAGGGTTGCAAGGTTACAGGGTTACAGGGTTACAGGATTATAGGATTACAGGGTTATAGAGTTATAGGGTTATAGGGTTACAGGGTTATAGGGTTACAGGGTTACAGGGTTGCAAGGTTACAGGGTTACAGGGTTATAGTGATACAGGGTTACAGGGTTACAGGGTTGCAAGGTTACAGGGTTACAGGGTTACAGGCTTATAGGATTACAGGGTTACAGGGTTACAGGGTTATAGAGTTATAGGGTTACAGGGTTATAGGGTTACAGGGTTACAGGTGTCATGGCCCACTAGGCTTGGCCCTTTTTGTGTGCTTTTCTTTTTGTGTCTTTTCCTGCAGGCGAGGAGCAGACCAATTTTTGTTGTTACTCTCACACTGTGGGCATAACACAGCGTTACAAGGTTATAGGTTTACAGGTTTGTGTTATAATGTTAGAGTTATAGGGTTACAGTTACCATACACTTCTCTAGCTATTGCAATGGCAGTGAACCACACCTTTTACAGGAGTCTCCTCCATAAATGAAGACAATTATTTTGTTTGTAATGTGCTACCAACCTATGTAGACTTATTACAATACCAGCAACGAAGCCACTAAATTGTCTGTCCCCATTCTAAGTAGCCTAAATACACCTGGTCCACTTCTCTCTAATCCATTCAGCTATGCCTGGGGCAGTGACAAAATTCTACTTTTCACCCAAAGTGTCACTCAGGATTATTCAATGAACAATAACAGTCTTTATTTTTTTTCATTTTCAAAAGCCTCCAAGAACTCACAACTCACAGAACCCACAATCACAACCTCACCCACCCAACATATTTCACTTATACATACATCACAGGTTTATGTATTGTAGGTAGTGACATACTCAACATCTATTTTTGGATTATTATCAGACCTATTATCAGACCTATTTTCACTCTTGTTGTGCACAAGACAGAGCCCGCCACTAGATGGCAGTGTAGCATAACCAATTAAAAAGCTATCACCAAGAATCTTCCTTAAGCAAAAATACATTTCTATCATCCTTTAATTATTGGTTAGTCTTCCAAATAATTTAAACTGCAGTATGTTACAGATCTTTATATATATATTTCAAAGATATAGCTGACCTTTTGAGCTCCAAAGGCTGTGGCCCTGAGCAGCATGAATAGAAACCATTCTATACTTAAGTAAAAGTACAGATACTTTGATAAAAGTAGAAGTACTGATTCAACTTTTTACTCAAGTAAAAGTAAAAAAGTACAGGCTCTGAAATGTACTCAAAGTAAAAAGTAACTTTTTTCGGCTGTTTTTGTTCAAAGCTAACAGAACCTCACGTCATATTAATATAAATATAATAATAAAAGGGAATAGGAACTTTATTTCTACTTCTATTACTGCCTTTCTGAATGTATTCAGCATGAACAACAATTTGCTGTCGCCTACATAGTAGATGGGTGACTTCGCCTCTCCATAGGCCTTAAGAAATCACACAAATGATACTGTTGGAAATCAGTCTTGGGCCAAACCATTACAAGGGGTAAAGTCTATACATAAAACTACATTAAATATACACATAACATTTCCTTAACCAATATTTACAATAATAATTCATATATATACCTTTACATCCTAAATGTAAATATCCAAATAATACCAATCACCAACGTGAATACATAAATACATAGAACAAATAAATAAACAAATAAACAAATACATACATACATACTACATGCATACACAAATACATAAATATATAGATACATAGAACAATATGCAGAACAGCCCCCTCACTATTGCCCACTTATGATGTAGAATATAACACGAAAGTAAGGACCTGTTTTGAAAATGTAACAAGTAGAAAGTACAGATATTTGTTAAAATGTAGGGAATAAAAGTAAACCGTCGTCAGAAAAATGTAAACTTAAATAAAGTAGATACCTGACAAATCTACTTGAGTACAGTAACGAAGTATTTGTACTTAGTTACTTCCCACCTCTGATGATTATGTATATATACTGAAGATACCTTACAAATTGCCTGCAGCACAGTGTACCCCACAAATACATGGATATAGAAAGAGTGCCCCCTGCTGGCCACCAATGCGTACAGCACACAGCATATGTGCACATACTGTACATACAATACATTTTTGGATTTCTGAATCTATGCGTGTGGCGGAGGCTATATGGAGGCTACATGTGTGTAAGTGAATATGTGTGTGTGTGTGTGTGTGTGTGTGCGTATGATACTGTGTGTACGTGTGTGCGTGGGTGTGCATGCATGTGGTCTCTGTCCATAAATATGACTGGAATCCCTGCAGTCCATGGGCTGTGGCTGAGAGAGAGAGAGAGAGAGAGAGAGAGAGAGAGAGAGAGAGAGAGAGAGAGAGAGAAGAGAGAGAGAGAGAGAGAGAGAGAGAGAGAGAGAGAGAGAGAGAGAGAGAGAGAGAGAGAGAGAGAGAGAGAGAGAGAGAGAGAGGAGCGGTCTGTGGAGGATCTGAGCTCGGCTACACTGACTGCCTGACTACATTTCCTATGTTAGGTTTGCTGTTCTCACTAATGAATAATTAGACACAGCCAGATAAACAGCCACTGGCCCCCAGAGCACAGACGAGCGAGAGGTATAGACTCAGAGAGGAGAGAGGAGAGATGCTAGGGTAGGAGGCGAGAGGAGAGAAGAGGAGCAGAGGGAAGAGATGAATAGAAGGAAGGAGAGGAGAGGAAGAGGAGGAGGAGAAGGAGGAGGAGGAAGAAGGAGGAGGAGGCGGAGGGGTGCAGTCCATTAAGGTTATTACTCCGAACATAAAACTCATTTCCCTTTTCTGGGCCACCATTTGGTTTACCGTCTGAATAAAAAGATAACAGAGAAACAGAGAGAGTTACTGCATGCATTCTACAGAGCGCAGGCGCTTACAGCTCTGTGAAATCACAACAACGTAATGCTTTGTTTGGCTAAATGCTAAAATATTCTTAAGCTCTGAGGACTCAACAATAGAATGGTTGTCACAGCAATTAAAGTGACACCAAGTTGGAGAATTGTCCATATATTGAGGCTGTAAACGGGAATGAAACTAACAAAGGCTACTAGCTATTTCGCAGGAAATGTGTGTTAGTTTGTTTTAAAGAGTTTTATGGGCACACAAACACGCACACACACATGCACGCGCGCGCACACACACACACACACACACATAAACACACACATGTGTAGACACACAAACACACCTACCTCCATTTTACACCTGCTTTTGCATTTCTTCCTCTCTTTTGCGAAGGAAGCATTATTTTCTAAATCATTTCCCCAACCATAATGACATGTTTATTATGGTACATAATGCACACACACACACACACACACACACACACACACACACACACACACACACACACACACACACGTGTCTTGTCAGCAGAAACAAAACATCATCCATAGTTTTAGCGGATGTTGAGGTGGACAGACGCTGTGTGTATATTAATGTACGTCTATGATTGTTTTAGTAGGGAGGTGGGTGAGAGTGAGTGTGAGAGGTGGTGTGAGAGTGAAGTGAGAGAGAGAGAGAGAGAGAGAGACGAGAGAGAGAGAGAGAGAGAGAAGAGAGAGAGAGAGAGAGAGAGAGAGAAGAGAGAGAGAGAGAGAGAGAGAGAACGAGAGAGAGCAGAGAGAGAGAGAGAGAGAGAGAGAGAGAGAGAGAGAGAGAGAGGCTTCACTGGAATCCATCCTAATACCTAAACATAAGCTTTTCCCCTCCATGCTGGGGAATATTAGGATTCTCTATACAGGTAGGCTGTGGACACTGGGAATCAAACCCGCAGTTTGTTCTGACTGAGTGTCGAGGTTAAAAAAAACGGGAAGCATGGAAGAAACATTAATGAAGCATTAACTGGAAGGTAAAAAGGAAATGTATGGAGTACGGAGGGGAACGTGTAGGGCCGTTTCTAGCTAAGCCGTATAAGTGGCGGCTTGGGGCACCCAGTTAAAAAAATACAGAAATAAATTAAGAAATGTGTAAAAATTTAGCCTTAGTGCAACAATTCTGATTTCCCCTGGACCTCCCCTATAATGTTGAGCCTAAGCCACTATTGTTTGGCTGCGGAATCCAGAGAGAGGTCTTTTTTTGCTTAATAATATATAATATGTATTTCAGAATTAAGAGAGAGAGAGAGAGAGAGAGAGAGAGAGAGAGAGAGAGAGAGAGAGAGAGAGAGAGAGAGAGAGAGAGAGAGAGAGAGAGAGAGAGAGAGAGGTAGGGCGATAGTGGTGATGGAGAGAGAGAGCATCTTCCTGGGGTCCAGGCCCTCTCCAAACTTATTAGGATTGATGTCAGGTGATCCAATCAGAAACGGCGGGAGCTACCTGTGGGGAATACCTGTGGAGTCTCTTCACCAGTAACACAAGTGCTACTCTCTCTCTCTCTCTCTCTCTCTCTCTCTCTCTCTCTCTCTCTCTCTCTCTCTTTCTTCTTTGTTTTTCTTATTTCTTCTTACATCTTCCATTCTCTCTTTCTTCTTTCCCTCTCCCTCCCT
>PIJE02001240.1:103193-135693 GCA_002895965.2 Coryphaenoides rupestris | reverse complement strand
GAGAGAGAGAGAGAGAGAGAGAGAGATTAGGAATCCATCCTAATACCTAAACATAAGCTTTTCCCCTCCATGCTGGGGAATATTAGGATTCTCTATACAGGTAGGCTGTTGACACTGGGAATCAAACCCGCAGTTTGTTCTGACTGAGTGTCGAGGTTAAAAAAAACACTCCCAGCAGAGGCGGGAAGCATGGAAGAAACATTAATGAAGCATTAACTGGAAGGTAAAAAGGAAATGTATGGAGTACGGAGGGGAACGTGTAGGGCCGTTTCTAGCTAAGCCGTATAAGTGGCGGCTTGGGGCACCCAGTTAAAAAAATACAGAAATAAATTAAGAAATGTGTAAAAATTTAGCCTTAGTGCAACAATTCTGATTTCCCCTGGACCTCCCCTATAATGTTGAGCCTAAGCCACTATTGTTTGGCTGCGGAATCCAGAGAGAGGTCTTTTTTTGCTTAATAATATATAATATGTATTTCAGAATTAAGAGAGAGAGAGAGCGAGAGAGAGAGAGAGGGGGGTCCAGGCCCTCTCCAAACTTATTAGGATTGATGTCAGGTGATCCAATCAGAAACGGCGGGAGCTACCTGTGGGGAATACCTGTGGAGTCTCTTCACCAGTAACACAAGTGCTACTCTCTCTCTCTCTCTCTCTCTCTCTCTCTCTCTCTCTCTCTCTCTCTCTTTCTTCTTTGTTTTTCTTATTTCTTCTTACATCTTCCATTCTCTCTTTCTTCTTTCCCTCTCCCTCCCTCGCAATATCTTCCGCCCGGCCCTCTCTCTTTCAGAATGTATTTTCTCATTTTCCCCCTTTCCATCTTCACCTCCCACGCAATTTCTTTCTCTCTTTCATTTTTCCTCACTGGCCGGTCAGAGTGAGAGTCATCAAATGAAGATTAAAGAGGCTTCTATTGCTTCTGACAAGCACCACCAACGCTGCCTCCACCGTGCATGTACATACACACACACACACACACAGAGAGAGACACACACACACACACACACACACACAGCGCCGACACACACACTTGACTGCTCACACACACACACGTGCTTGCACACGGCTAAAGACACACTGGTTATGCATGTAGACTCTAAAGTATAGATGTAAAATATGCTTAGATATAAGCACGCGTGGCAAATATACACGCATGGATGTTCATGCACGGCCACACACCCACACGCACGGACACACACACGCACACACGTGCACACACACCCACACACACTCACAAAGAGAGTGCATACTGTATATGTTGAGGCAAAGATCAACGTGCACACGGGCTATGCACACACACACACACACACACACACATAGATTTACTACATGCAAAACACACACATTTGCACACACACACACGACACACGCACGCACGCACACCACGCACACACGCATCATCACACACATTTGCCCTGCCCTCCCCCCAGGGACCCGTCCACAATTACTGCTAGAATGGGATTCCTTCTCAGCCTTCAACAACTCATTAACTGCATATTGCAAATCGTACGTTTCAGCAGAACGCATTGATGAGGAACGGCGAGGAACGGGGGGGGGGGGCTCTGGGAGAGGCCGGCCCCCTTGTAATGTGTGTTGAGAACGTATTAGCATATCACATATATATGTATATGTATATTATTATTATTATTATTATTATTGTTATATATGGGGAGAGAGGGGGGGTGGCAGCCAAGGGAAACGGAGGAGAGAGGCTGTGCTTGGTGTTAGTTACTGTACTCCCACACCTCCCCCAACTCAAACAGCGTTTAAAATAAAAAAATAACCTTCACTTTTATTCTTCGGTTTGCATTCGGAGGGGGAGGGAGAAGACGGAACGCTCCCGGTGGTTCTGCTGGTGCGGTGCGGGGGGGCGGGGGGCGGGGGGGGGAACAACAGGGAATCTGGGGGAGGTGGCAGGTTCACAGCGAAAACATACAAGGAATTAGCATATCATTTGCATGGGTCAACAAACCCAACACCACCACCACCACCACGACCGCCGCCGCCGCCGCAACCACCGGCGAGTTGGGATTTGAATACTGAGCATCGCTAAAATAAAGTTATCATTCAGACGCCCTTAATTCCCGACCAAGAAACCAACCATGCCTAGTGGGAGTGTCTGGAGAGAGAGAGAGAGAGAGAGAGAGGAGAGAGAGAGAGAGAGAGAGAGAGAGAGAGAGAGAGAGAGAGAGAGAGAGAGAGAGAGAGAGAGAGAGAGAGAGAGAGAGAGAGAGAGAGAGGAGAGAGAGAGAGAGAGAGAGAGAGAGAGAGAGAGAGAGAGACACCTGTGAGGTCATTAGTTTGGAAGTGTCCTCCTCGTAACATAAGTCACTTTTATTGCGGCGGGGACGGGGGGCTGGGGGAGGGACGGGGGTAGACGGGGGGGGTAGGGGGGGGGGGGGTCTCCAGCCGACCGGGGGAGTTCTGTCTCTATTAATATTCCGGCTGAAACAAACACAGGCAGGTACTTCCTTTTCCTTTTGCTTTTCAATGTTTTTGCAATGTGTTCCTTTCGCTCGACCACCACCTTCCTCCTACAAGTGCGGCACCACCTTCCTCCCCCGCCCCCACCCACCACCACCTCCCTCCCTCACACCCCCCCCCCGCCCCACTGGACCGTGGGAGATCTGTGATCAGGATATAAAGGTCGTCGCCGTGGAACACGCCAAGGTTAAACCCTGCGCCCTATCGGCTGCATGTTTAGTCTCCATCGTGGGATCGTTTCAGATTGAATGAACAAGATGGAGGTGAGAAAAAGGCCTTGACCTCCCACACCCCACCCTCTCCACCCTCCCTCCACCCCTCCAACCTCCCTCCACCCCTCCAAGTCCCAACTGAGTTCATGATGGTGTTTTTTTTTACTTCCTGGTTGTATCCCTTATCCCCGATCTGTGGACACATGCACACATCTTGATGAATTCCTTCCTGGTTGTAGTTGTGATGAATTATGTGGAAGTAAATGATGTGATCTTTAGTGATCTTTAGTTATTAATCATGGTGACGCACACCCACACTCATATGCAGACATGCACACAGACATGCACACACACGCGGACACACATGCGCACACACACACACACACACATACACACACACACACACACACACACGCACATACACACACACACACGAGCAGACACATACAGAGAAGTGCACACACACACTCGTACACACAACTTATATTTGATATAAAACTAGCAATCCTTCCCCGTTGTCGTTACAAAATGTGCGAATAATGTCAAAAGTTAAATATGACCTTCAGTTATGAGTCATGATCAGATGAGCGTGAACCGGTGCGCACACCCAAACATATTTAAAAAGGTGTGAGTGGATGTGAAACGAGGAAGTCGAGGAAGAAAGACGAAATGAAGTCAAGTCAAGTCAAGTGAAAAACACAACAAGGCCCTCCGGCGTGCCCATGTGTTGCTGAGAGACGGGAAGCTAAGGGTGAGTCACAGTCTGACACCACAGCCGCTGCCACCTCCTCCACCTCCTCACCTGTGTGGGAGGAGGAGGAGGAGGAGGAGGAGGAGGAGGAGGAGGAGGAGGAGGAAGAGGAAGAAGAGGTGAGGTTGTCTCAGGTGCACACAGGTGAGCCGCAACACAGCGCTGTAGTGTCAAGGGGCGGCCCCGGCGGCGTGTGACTTCCTGTGAGGTTACACTGTGTTAGACATCACACACACACACACACGCATGCACACACACACACACACACACACGCACATGCAACGCATGCAACACACACATTGCACGCACAAACCACAAACACCACCTCACGCTCACACACCACAGAATGCAAATGTTCTTCTATACTTCTTGCCACAGACACGAAACCCATACACACGATACACATTTTTGCATGACGTTCACACACACACACACACACACACACACAGACAGACAGTGATAAATTATATTGTTTTGTTCTGTGAATCTTTCTAAATTGAATTGAGAAAAGTGAAAGCGAGAACAGGTTAAGTGAGAGAAAGAGAGGAGAGGAGTGTGGTGTGTGTGTGTGTGTGTGTGTGTGTGTGTGTGTGTGTGTGTATATATGTGTGTGTGCGTGCGTGTGTGTTTAAACTGGGTCAGCCCGCAGAGTGGGCCCGAGACAAGGAGGACTGGACAGTAAAAACATTATTGGTCCTCTCACCCCGGCCGCTGGGCAGCCACTGCAGCCTCCAAATGATGATCTATACGTCTGGAGGACAGCTGACCTGGGGATGGAGATGGATTGACCCTTATCTCCTCCCCCTCTCTCTCTCTCTCTCTCTCTCTCTCTCTCTCTCTCTCTCTCTCTCTCTCTCTGTCCATCCCTCACTCTCCCACCTTCTCCTGGTTCCTCTCTCACCTTCTCAACCGAGTCTCACTCTCTCTCTCTCTCCCACGCATTATCTCTTGTCCAGTCAATCTCTCGCTCTCTCTCTCTCTCTCTCTCTCTCTCTCTCTCGCTCTCTCTCTGTCCCAGGGTCTCTCCCTCTTTGTATCAATGTCTCTCTCTCTCTCTCCCTCTCCCCCCCTCCCCCTTTCTCTCTCTCTCTCTCTCTCCTCTTTTCTCTGCGGTTGCCAATGGAGACAGATGAAGCAGGGGCCCCGGGCCTCGGCCCCTGCAGATTGATTATTGATCAGCAGGACAGAGATGGATGGAGGGGAGGAGATAGAGAGAGAGGAGAGAGAGGGAGAGAGAGAGAGGGAGGGGGGGGGGAGTGGGGGCAGAAGGAGGAGGAGGAGGTGGTGGCGGTGGAGGAGCATAAGTGGGAGGATTTTGAGGAATTTTTCTGATTTCAGAGAGGTATGAGGAGGAGGAGGAAGAGGAGGAGGAGATGTGTGGGGTGGGGGCAGTGGGGGGAGATTGAAGATGTGGCAGAGGGGAGGGTGAGGGTGAGGGTGGGGGGGGGCTTCTCCTGCCAAGCCATCACCTTGAGAGGGAGCTGTTGACTTTCGTTTCAAACTTTCGACACACGGAAACCCTTTTTTGCTTTTTTTTACTCCTGCTTCGACGGCAGTGAAATGAGCAGTTATTTGGTTTTTAGCGGAGGTCCTCAAAATGTGATTTGCTTTCATTTAGTAGAATGACTCACAGATCATTCTGTGGGTTTTATTTTGGAAAAAAAGTAAAACTTTCCTGCACACAAGGAGATGACGCATCCGTTATCACCAGGAGATGAAGAAAGTTATGTGGTTGTTTTACTAGTTAGCATGCAGAGAGGAGCCTGTGTGTGTGTGTGTGTGTGTGTGTGTGTGTGTGTGTGTGTGTGTGTGTGTGTGTGTGTGTGTGTGTGTGTGTGGTGTGTGTGGTGTGTGTGTTGTGTGTGTGTGTTGTGTGTGTGTGTGTGTGTGTGTGTGGGTGGGTTAAAGTAATGCGTGCCCTGTGTGTTTTGCGGCCATGTTGATCTGTTTGATCGATGGGAAAGCACTCTACTCTTCAGATGCCTGTCGGTACGAGATCTGGAGACAGGAGGGGGGGGGGGGGGGAAGAGAGAGAGAGAGAGAGAGAAGTTTCTTTATGGGAGAGCCAATCTGGTTAAGCTGGAATCTCTGATGACTTCTCCTCGCCTCCCTATACCTCCATATCTACCTCCCTTTCATCCTTTCATCTGAGTGAATGTGTAGGCACAGGATGTTATCATGTGTGTGTGTGTGTGTGTGTGTTCCAGAGTTGGCTGCGGAGACGGATAGAATATTCCGGAAGAAAATATCAAGCCACGGGTTAGTTTAGTGAGAAGCGTGGGTGCGCGTTCTCCGTGGTCCCGGTGGGAGTTTGTGTCGGAGGCATTAATTAGACACTGAATCAAGGTTTGGTTAGACAAGAAAAATCGACGTAACAAAAGTCGATCATTTAGCAATCTTGTGGCGGTAACTAATCGGCGAGTTGACAACCCCACCATTAGTCCTCGTGATTAATACCGAGCCATCCTTAGGTCATTATTAAAGTGCGATTAAATTCATATTTCCAGTATCATCGCATTAATTCAAAACAAAAATAATCGCTTTGGAAAATGTAATTCATGGATCCTTTCTCTTTGCATTTTTTCCTTTGTGTTCTCTTCTCCTTTATTCTGTTCTTCTTCTTCCTTCTTTTCCTTTCTCCATCCTGACTATCCTTGTCTCCTCTCCTCTCCTCTCCTCTCCTTCCCTCTCCTCCTCTCCTCTCCTCTGGTGGTGGTCCAGAACTCCAGCCCAGGTACCCTCGGGCGTAGAAGCGAGAGTCCCAGCACATCTCACTCTCGATGGGATACAAGCTGGCCGGGGACTGGGCAGAAACCAGAGAGTCTGTTGTGTCTTTCCTTCCTCCTCCTCCTCCTCCTCCTCGCCTGAAGGACTTGGGACAGATGTTTCGCCGAGACACAAGACCAAAACAGAATATACGAGTCATTCTGAAACACCACATTACGCTTCATTCACACCGGTACTCTGTAGCGTACGTGTGTGGAATGTGGCTCATATATATACTTGCACATTTCCATCCGCAGGTAAATAAATGCGTGTCAATATATTTCCACCAATCTTGTCGTAAATGTCCTTCCCGCTATCTCCTGATTATGCATTTCCCGGAATCCGGCCGTATTTAGTTGGCGTCGGACCCTTTTAAAGGATGCTTTCTGCCACATTACCCCCGCGTATCTCCAACTGCTGACGTGTGGCGAAGGGTTAATGAAGTTTTTTTTTCCGCGGCTAAGCCAGAATAATTAGGTGGCGATGCAGGAGATGGTGGCTCCTCTCTATCTGCAGTCAACAAACACCGCTCCACCCCGGCCGGCTTATATCATGGTGTATTATGCCTGCTCCTCCCCCCCCCCGCCTCATGTGGTCAATATATAATCTCTCTCTGCATGCGTTCTGAATTAATGCGGAAAATGAAATCGACCCGACGTTCGTACACACGCACACGCACACACGCGCGCGCACACACACACACACACACTCTCACACACACACGAATACGGCTGTATTAATGCAAACGAATGTGCTTGTATGAAAAGTTTTCCATTCCTAAGATCACAGCTGGAGGTGCATGGATTCTCTCCCTGTCTGTGTACACGCACGCACACACACACACACACACACACACACACACACACACAGAGACACAAACACACACAAACACACACACACACACACACACGTGAAAGGGGCATGCAAATATATAATTACAAACTCTAATATGTATGCGCACAAACAAACAATCCTACACACACACACACACACACACACACACACACACACAGATGAAAGAGCTGACACACAGACATTCTAAGCGGCAGCCGTGAATGTGTTGTCGCGAACGTACACGACACAACACACATGTACACACGCACACACACACACACACACGTATGTGTATGTGTGTACACATGTGTGTGTGTTGTGTGTGTGTGTGTTGTGTGTGTGTGCGTGCCATCTTTTCCGTTATATTCTCCCCGGGGCGACGGGTCCAAGGTGAGCTCCTTGGCAGACGCCTTCCCCAGGAGTTGGTGGGCAGAGATAGCTGAGCGAAGCTATTAAAATATGAGGCTGGAATTCCCCTTATCTCCCGCGCCGAGCCAGCGCCACGCTTTGTGCTATTATGGAGATAAAATGCACAGAGGCTCGGGAAAACGAAGGAGGGAAAGAAGAAGAAGAAGAAGAAGAAGAAGAAGAAGAAGAAGAAGGAGGGGAGGATGTGTTGGGTTGGTGTGTGGGGGTGGGGGGGGGGTGGATGGATGGATGGAGGAGAGTGTTGGGTGGAGGGCGGTGGGCGGGGGGTGGTGCGAGGCGTAAGAAGGCGTCAGATTTATGGAGCTAGGGAAGCTTAAGGTTATTAAATCTTTCACCCCTCTCTCTCCCCCCCCCCCCCCTCCCCCCCCCCCCCCCCCTCTCCCCCCCCCCCCCCCCCCTCACCCCCCCCCCCTCCCCCCTCTCTCCCCCCCTCCCCCCCCCCCCTTCCCTCCTCCCCCCCCCCCCCTCCCCCCTCTCACCCCCTCCCTCCCCCCCCCCCCACCCCCCCCCCCCCCCCCCCCCCCCCCCTCCCCCCCCCCCCCCCCCCACCCCCCCTCACCCTCCTCACCCCCCCCTCCCCCCCCCCCCCCCCCTCCCCCCCCCCCCCCCTCCCCCCCCCCCCCCCCCCCCCCCCCCCCCCCCCCCCCCCCCCCCCCCCCCTCCCCCCCCCCCCCCCCCCCCCCCCCCCCCCCCCCCCCCCCCCCCCTCCCCCCCCCCCCCCCCCCTCCCCCCCCTCCCCCCCCCCCCCCCCCCCCCCCTCCCCCCCCCCCCCACCCCCCCCCCCCCCCTCCCCTCCCCCCTCCCCCCCCTCCCCTCCCCCCCCTCCCCCCTCCCCTCTCCCTCCCCCCCCCCCCCCCCTCCCCCCCCCCCTCCCCTCCCCCCCCCCCCCCCTCCCCCCCTCCCCCCCCCCTCCCCCCCCCCCCCCCCCCCCCCCCCTCCCCCCCCCCCCTCCCTCCCTCCTCCCTCCCCTCCCCCCCCTCCCTCCTCCCCCTCCCCCTCCCCCCCCTCCCCCCCTCCCCCCCCCCCCCCTCCCCCCCCCCCCCCCCCCCCCCCCCCCCCCCCCCCACCCCCCCCCCCCCCCCCCCCCCCCCCTCCCCCCCCCCCCCCTCCCCCGTACTCAACTGCGAAATTGTTGAAGTTTTACGGGAAGTTGGGGGGATTTAAGTCCGGTATTAAACAGAAAAGCATTAGGACGCCGGCAATACACATTATTCACTATTTAGAGTTTTTTCTCTCTCTTCCTCTTCCTCTCCCCCCCCCCACCTCCCATCTCACCATTTTCACTTCTCATTTCCCCCCTCAGCCCTTTCTTCCTTTACCCCCAGTGTTTGTGCTTCCTTTCCTCATTAAATCCCTCCTCCTCCTCCTCCTCCTCATCCTCCTCTCTTCTATAATGTGAGGGGTGGCGGGGGGGGGGGGGGGGGTGTACATTGATAGAGAGTGAGGCGCATTGCGAGTCAGCGTGAGGAAATTAAAGGGACACAACAGCGAGGGATATCTCCCGTCTTACCAACACAGATGATTGTTATTATTCTGCGGTTGTCCGCCGCTGTGAGTCAGTGTACCAAATCACGGAACCATTCGGTGTGACTCCCGATCCGAGATGGAGTCTGGTCTTTTTTTTTTTTCAGAGATCAGTGGGATTCTGGGTAAAAAAAAAAAAAACACACGCACATCCACACACAGCACACACACACACACACACACACACACACACACACACACACACACACACACACACACACACACACACACACACAACACACACAACACACACACACACAACACACACACATGTGTACACACATACACATACGTGTGTGTGTGTGTGTGTGCGTGTGTACATGTGTGTTGTGTCGTGTACGTTCGCGACAACACATTCACGGCTGCCGCTTAGAATGTCTGCGTGTCAGCTCTTTCATCTGTGTGTGTGTGTGTTGTCTGTTCAGGTGTGTGTGTGTGTGTTGCATGTGTGTGTGTATGAGCGAGCGTGTGTATAATGTGTATGCGTTTGCTTATATTTGCTGCTCTGCTGTGTTTCTGGGTCGTTGTTGTTGTTGTGTGTGTGTGCGTGTGTGTGTGTGTGTGTGTGTGTGTGCATTTGTGTGTGTACACTTAGAACACTTGGAGAAGGGAGGGCCTCTGTATTTTCTGTATTTCCCGTAAACCGCTGTATTTCGCCTTGGACCTTTCCTGTCGTCGAACAATAAAAAATGTACATTATGTTATATTTTCACCTGAACAAAATGCAATTAGCGAAGCATTCAAATAGTTAACCGCTCTGCGTAGCGTAGCGGCCATTGATTCAATTCACGTGTGATAATTAGCCCTTCAAAGAAAGAGATTTGAAATATTCGTTTCACTGTCACAAACCCATAATTCATTTTTTTTTTTTTTAAATGTTTGCCTGCCAAAAATGAGGTTTTTTCCCGCACACAAAAGACCACGTTTTCTAATGACTTTAAATCCACCTCGTCAATAATAACGGTGATATTAGCTTCTTCTGACACCGCCGTTCTTAATCCTTCTGGGTGGGGAGGGGATTGTCCCCCCATCACAGAGGAAGAGGATCACGTCCGTGACACCCACCGTGGGCGGCTGCTCCGCTCTGATAGGCTGTTTGCCAGCCCGGTTTGGTGCTGCACAGCGCCGCGCCCGACTGTGATGTCACCGGAGCGCAACCACCGATTCGCCGGGATCACACACACACACACACACACACGCACACACACGCAAACACTGTGTGGAAGTGTGTGTATGTGTGTTTGTATTTGTATGTGTGTTTGTGTGTGTGTGTGTGTGTTTGTGTGTGTGTATGTGGGTGCGTGTGTGTATTTTGGAAAGCTACTCTAAATATAGGGATTTGTGTTTTGCACGTGTGTGTTTTCATGTGTTTAGTTTGTTTGTTTGCGCGTGTGTGTGTGTGTGTGTGTGTGTGTGTGTGTGTGTGTGTGTGTGTGTGTGTGTGTGTGTGTGTGTGTGTGTGTGTGTGTGTGTGTGTGTGTGCAAGGGTATGTCTGAATATTTATCTGTTTTGTGTGCCAGTGTTTGCTAATGTCTATTAGCTCACTCGCTGCATTTCCTGTTTGCTTGTTTTCAATCAAATGAAAGAGGGGGCGGCGGGGGGGGGGGTGGGTTTGGCGTTTCCACTGTAGCTCAGACGCCATGTTGAAAGACCCCCGCTAACTTAAGATAATATTGTCGCGAGACACACAGACACAGAAGATGACGTGCACGCCCACACACACACACACACACACACACACACATGTACACACACATGTGCAAGCCCACACACACACACACACACTCTTTACAGTCAAGCATGTTAAAGGAAGACGGGGGTAGCTGGGGAGGGATTATAAATCCTGTCATTTTGCAGTTTTCAGCATTCATAAATCCCCCCCCCCCCCCTCCAATATTACACCCCGCCCACCCTGCTCCCCCACCCGTCTCCCCCCTGACTGTACCTCTATCTGCAGGGTTTGGCAGAGTGCCGTGACAGGTTTGGGGGAGAGAGAGAGAGAGAGAGTGTGTGGTGTGGGGGGGGGGGGGGGGGGGGGGTTTGCCTGTAAGTCACACAACCTGTTTGTACGCAGGCTGGATGTTCTGTTTTCAGCAGCCGTCTGAGATGTGACAGGATCTGGATGAATATTGGCCTCTCTCTCCCTCTCCCTCTCCCTCTGTCTTCTCTAGTCTCTCTCTCTCTCTCTCTCTCTCTCTCTCTCTCTCTCTCTCTCTTCTCTCTCTCTCTCTCTCTCTCTCTCTCTCTCTGAAGATGTTGTGGTGGGCAGCCGGCTGGTTCAGGGAAAGGTAGCAGTCAGTCAGAGGGAGACAAAGAAAACAATAGAAAGAGAGAGAGAGAGAGAGAGCGAGAGAGAGCGACTGTTGGTATAGGACGATCTCCCCCTCCCCCCACCCTCCCCCCCGATGAACCTGACTGTATGATAGACTAGAGTCTGTGTAATCTCCAATTCCTCCCGTCTCGTCCTCAGGGTCGCTAAGCCTGTTTGATAGGATCTGAACGAGGGGATCGTGGTCCATCTCAAACAGCGCCCTGCCTTGATTTGCTCTAATCCTACGTCTTATTTCCATAGAGCGGGGGCCGACGGCAGTAGCGGTAGCAATATAGCTATAGCGGTAGCAGTGTTCCCGGTCTGAAGTCTCGTCAGGATTTACTCGCGTCGGCCTTGCGTTTTGTGCCGCGTCTCGCAAAATCGCCGGCCCGGGTTCAAGTGGTCCACGAGAAGCGCGCCGTCCTCCGAAGAGCGGGGGGGACCATGCAGAGTAGCCTTGTAACGTTAAGCTTGTCTTGATGGCGGGAGACGGCCGGGGTAAGTCCACGCGGGTTTTTTAGGCGTTCAGCAGCGTACACGAGGTCCACACCCACTCAGCAGGGGAGCTTTGGTCTAATCCCAACGTGTTGACTTTGTTGCCCGGGGTCCTTGAGACTCCCGTTTGACGAGGACACGGATTCACATTTTTCATATTTTTTTTCTCCCTTAGAAATGTGACGCCACCCCTATTAACTCCAACAGTCTCTCTGTCTGTGAACTTACCGAGAAAGTGATACGCGGGTCTGGTTAATTACTAACTGGATGCCGGCCTCACAGGCGGGTCATAGCTGTGGTCCGGCGCGCTGACAATAACACAACGGGTTCAACGTGACGGACGGCCTCGCACGGCCCCCCGCCGGGACCTGGTTGGAGTTGGTCGGATGTTTAACCTCAATCAACGCGGCGGAAACGGCGGAGTGTAAAGGGATACGCCGGGAGATCCGCGAACTCGCGTTTGTGCCCGATCTACCCAGATTCAGACGAGTCGTTTCACTCCACCGCTGTGCGCCCCGGAAGGAAGAGTTTGCCGGGTCTGTGCTGCCTTTGCAGTTCATTTAGTAATTGAAATAATTGCGATGAGATAAGATAAAATATTTAAAAAAGATATATATATATGTATATATTCACAAAGGTTCTTTCAACAAAGTATACTTCCACAGCTTTTTTCACAGCTAAGTAAACAGGTAAGTACATTGTAATTTCTCTTTCTTCCTTTAACAGATAAATAACAGGTAAGGAATCAACACTTCAATCAATCAATTATCAAAAGTAGTTGTATTCGAACGGAACAACAATATTGCATAAAACATCAGTAGCCACTTGTGTCTTCTATTGGTTATATTTCGTGTACCTTCTCATAGACAATAACAGTAAATTAATGCTTTAGTAATGATTCACGTTAACCACAAACAACCTCATTCTCTATATGTGAATGAGATTCACAATTAACGTCTCAAAATCGACATAAAGTTGTGACTCAAAACACTCCAAACACTCCAAACACTCAAAACACAGTCCGCACGTGAACACAACGCAAACTAAAATAACAACGCAAATGCATTCCGACGTTCAAGAGCATGAATACTCATTTCGTACCTGAAAAGGGGGGATATGAATAAAGACTCCCAGACACGACGCTTCCTCTCTGGCAGCTCCAATGAGACTGAGGCATCGCGGCCGGTAGCTCCGCCCCCCCCCCCTGCTGAGCACTGCAGGCACGACTCATCAATCCCTGGTATAATCTCACAAACACACTCAATACGTCGATAATTGATACTCCTCTGGCAGGTTAACTTACTAATACTTACTAACTTACTCATACTTATTTAACCCTGTTAACCTCTTATCTACATGTTAGCCTCACGGGACTTGCGCGTTTATAGCCGTGACCTATTTATAAATCAATGCACTTTGTTGTGACTATATTTATTATTATTACGATTAAATCATATCAGTGTAATAAGTTATAAGTATAAGCTTCCGAATAAAATCAACCTATCACACAAGCAAGAGACGCTGGTGGATTTATATTGCTGATACATTTATTTTGGAGACGCTTCTGCCTCGGAGACTATTTGTCTGTGAGTAATGTGTGTAAAGAACCTGTTAGTTATCATACAATACAGTCGTTACTTTATACTTCGGATCATATAATAATATACTTTGTGGATTTGCGTGTGTGTGTGTATAGTGCTTCGCTTTACATGCACATGTTAATGCGTGTGTACTGATGTATGTTTTTATCTCTGATGTTACACTTTTGCAAATAATAACGCGAAGAATCACGCCTTCAGTAAAGAACAAGAGAAGTCCAGCCTTGTGTGTTTTATTGGAGGACTTTCGATATGTTAGCTGTGCCGTCTGGCTTTGCACTAGAGAACGCGCTGCAAGGGCAGTACAGGGTCCATTGCCTGGGAGTGGTACATTAGCCTAGCTCTCGCTCATGTTGGGAATAGACTTTTAATTAGTTTCCAAAGATTTCCAGTGTGTTTTTCCCCCCGAATAGTCGCTTATTAAATATACGAGTGCCAGTAACCACACAACAAGATCGTAGTTTGTCTACAGACCCACAGATAATTCGGGCACTATTTTGGGCGCTGTAATTTAGTCTACCTGTGATGTATTATTATTATTACTATTATTATTATTATCTGTATCAGGTTCAGGGACAGTGCTTTGGTGCCAAGAGGTTGGTTGGATGACAGTTACAAGAAGCTTTGAAAAGAGATAACTGGTTTACTTTTTGGCAATTTCAATGCAGTTATTGCAAAAAACAGTCCGGGTTCACAAATCCAGTAACATTTCCACAAAAATGGACACGATCATTGATCATTGTTCAGTTAGTATGTTTGTATAAGTTTTCTCTTCTGTATTTTGCCTCTTTTATGGATGTCAGGTTTTTAATAAAATGGTCTATTATGGGCACCATTAAACAAGCGTTCAGTCTGGCTTGATGGAAGCAATATTTTGACATTAGGGTTTCCTGCGTCTCATCAATCCTCCATCTGTCTCCAATATTGATATGAATATAGATGTGGAGGACGCGCTATTATTCGGGAAAGTATTCACGCGAAGGACAAAGCTTAGCCCGCGATGACAGCCGCGTTAGCCGTTAGGGCCGCGACCCGCCAAGCGCTAACAAGACGGATGGCCGAACCCCCGCCGCCGCGCTAGCAAAAGGAATACGGGAAAAAAAGCGCTATTCTGCACATATGGCACATTAGCGCGTTTTGCCTGCTTGTTTTTACGGCTGGTTTAATCTTTTTTAATCCGTCAGAAGAAAATCAATTTGCCCGTGTCGCTGCCACGTTAGCGACCGGAACACTCCATCACCCGGTCCGGGGGAAACGGCGGAGTCGGAGTCGCGTCGCGTGGCGTCGCGCGGACACGACTCCCGAGCCGCACGCTAGTCACCGAGCGGGGAAAAAAAAATGATATGGCTGATAGAAAGATTAATGGATGTTTCTGGATTCAGGATGGCGTGGCGACGGGTTGAGCGCTCGCCCCCCCGTTTACAGTCGTGATTTCATAACAAGTGTTACCTTTTAAAATAAAAAAAAGAAAAGAAGAAGATAAATACAATTATACATAACCGACCGTGACAGAAGTGCCGCTATAAGCTGTATGTAAACGAGGGGTTGCTCAGCACGGTCCCTGGGGATGGGACGGGAACCTGCACAGTCAGGGTGTAGAATACGGGAGGTCTCTCCTCTTATTATTGTCGTCAAATACCCGAATAATTCTCATGATCTTCCACCTCTACAACATAACACGATGAATGGACTTTTGTGGTCAGTCAATTGTATATTACATTTACATTTAGGACGTTTGGCAGACTTACAAAGAGTACATTTGTTGAAGGAGACAGCAATATATCACTGTGGTACATAAAGATAGGAACAGAGCAGGTTTCAAGCATTCATAGTTGCAAGGCTACGACAATAGGTTAAACAATACTAAGTACTATTAATAATGTTTATGTGCATGAATGTATTCAACCCCTGACCATAACCCAATCAACAATGCATCTACAGTTGTATTTGACGTCCTTGTAGTTGTATTATATAAAAATAAGTTATTCTATTTTAATCTAAACATGTTATTAAAGAAATATGATTGATATTTCAATATGTAAAGTCTGCATATTTTGGGCGCCACTGGAAAGCTGTGTGGAGGGCAGCAGTAGACTCGGTGATACGGAGGCCCGGTGCATCTGGGAGATACAGTAAGCTCCCACACAGTTATAACAGAGAGTTTAAAACCACTCTTTTATTATCCAGTATTCAGAAGAGAGAGAGAGAGAGAGAGAGAGAGAGAGAGAGAGAGAGAGAGAGAGAGAGAGAGAGAGAGAGAGAGAGAGAGAGAGGAGAGAGAGAGAGAGAGAGAGAGAGAGAGAGAGAGAGAGAGAGAGAGAGAGAGAGAGAGAGAGAGAGAGAGAGAAAACTACACTTTAAGTCCTGTAATTCCTCCAAAGGGCCCGGGTGCACAAAAAAGCTAATTTGACAGAACAAGTATAAGATTTTTATTTTTTTTCAAAGTAATAATGATGGGATTTAGCAGCAGAAGAACAGGGGGATACCTGGGATAGAGCAGGGGTTTGGCTGAAGCCATTAAAGCGCTGCGATGGGATTATTAACACGGCCAGGAGTCACTGGGCCTGATAAACACTCCTGAAGACATCGCCGTGCCGGTGAAATGTGCCGTTTCTTCCCATGGACAGCAATGGCCAATGCCCTGGAAAGGCAAGAGAGGGGAAAAAAAAACATTAAAGTTACATGCAATTTATTTGTCGGCTTAGGAACGAAGGGGGGGTGGGGTGGGGGGGGGGGAGGAGTTAAAGAAAAATCTATCGTGTAAAGTAGATTTTTTTTTCAAAGCAGGAAGGCTATTTTCTCCTTGAGCTGTTCGGAAAGGGAATACGCCTTATTAGCCCCCGCGATACACGTGTGTGTGTGTGTGTGTGTGTGTGTGTGTGTGTGTGTTATTTGGTTATGCACTGAAGCCTAAAACAGAGGCGGTGTTTAAGCCCCCCGTCCGTCCCTCCATTCTGCTGAGTGATTACCTCTGTCAGACCTTCAACCATGCAGGATGCTCTCTCGCCATCTCATCCTCCCCTCCCCCTCTCTCCCTCTCCCTCCACCTCCTCCTCCCTCCCTCCCTCCACCTCCTCCCTCCCTCCCTCCTCTCCCCCACTCTCCTCCTTCTTCTACCACACAACACACAACACACACCACACACACACCACACACACCACTCACACACCACACCCACACCACAACACACACACACACAGAATACGGGAGGTCTCTGGGGGGGGAGACCCCTTGATTGACACTTGAGACCCCCCCCCCCCCCCCCCCGCCTTTTTTATATTTGTCACTTGCAACTCATTATTCAAATTGCAACGCACGTATTCACAAATAAGAACGCGACAGAAAAATATTGTTGTCGTGTCTCCTCTTATTATTGTCGTCAAATACCCGAATAATTCTCATGATCTTCCACCGCTACAACATAACACAATGGAATGGACACCTTTGGTTGCTCAAGTCAATGTATATTCGACATTACATTTAGGGAACGGTTGGCCAGGACTTACCAAAGAGTACATTTGTTGAAGGAGACAGCAATATATCACTGTGGTACATAAAGATAGGAACAGAGCAGGTTTCAAGCATTCAGTAGTTGCAAGGCTACGACAATATGCTAAACAATGCCAAGTACTATTAATAATGTTTATGTGCATGAATGTATTCAACCCCTGACCATAACCCAATCAACAATGCATCTACAGTTGTATTTGACGTCCTTGTAGTTGTATTATATAAAAATAAATACAAGTTATTCTATTTTAATATAAACGTGTTATTAAAGAAATATGATTGATATTTCAACAAGAAGTCATCAATAATTGTAGACATTATTAATGGTAAATGAGAGGGACACGATGCTGTGGTGCTGCATATTTTGGGCGCCACTGGAAAGCGTGTGTGGAGGGCAGCAGTAGACTCAGTGATACGGAGGCCCCGGTGCATCTGGAGATACAGTAAGCTCCCACACAGTTATAACAGAGAGTTTAAAACCACTCTTTTATTTATCCAGTATTCAGAGAGAGAGAGAGAGAGAGAGAGATGAGAGAGAGAGAGATTTGAGAGAGAGAGAGAGATAGAGAGAGAGAGGGAGAGAGGGAGAGAGAGAGAGAGAGAGAGGAGAGAGAGAGAGACGAGAGGAGAGAGAGAGAGAGAGGAGAGAGAGAGAGAGAGAGAGAGAGAGAGAAAAAAACTACACTTTAAGTCCTGTAATTCCTCCAAAGGGCCCGCGGTGCACAAAAAAGCTAATTGACAGAACAAGTATTAAGATTTTTATTTTTTTTTCAAAGTAATAATGATGGGATTTAGCAGCAGAAGAACAGGGGATATCCTGGGAATAGAGCAGGGGGTTTGGCTGAAGCCATTAAAAGCGCTGCGATGGGATTATTAACACGGCCAGGAGTCACTGGGCCTGATAAACACTCCTGAAGACATCGCCGTGCCGGTAAATGTGCCGTTTCTTCGCCATGGACAGCAATGGCCAATGCCCTGGAAAGGCAGAGAGGGGAAAAAAAAACATTAAAGTTACATGCATTTATTTGTCGGCTTAGGAAGAAGGGGGGGTGGGGTGGGGGGTGGGGGGGAGGAGTTAAAGAAAAATCTATCGGTAAAGTAGATTTTTTTTTCAAAGCAGGAAGGCTATTTTCTCCTTGAGCTGTTCGGAAAGGGAATACGCTTATTAGCCCCCGCGATACACGTGTGTGTGTGTGTGTGTGGTGTGTGTGGTGTGTTATTTGGTTATGCACTGAAGCCTAAAACAGAGGGCGGTGTTTAAGCCCCCCGTCCGTCCCTCCATTCTGCTGAGTGATTACCTCTGTCAGACCTTCAACCATGCAGGATGCTCTCTCGCCATCTCATCCTCCCCCTCCCTCTCTCTCCCTCGCTCCCTACCCTATCCACCTCCCTCCGCTCCCTCCCTCCCTCCCTATCCACCCCTTTCTCCCCCCTTCTCTGCTGGGTTCTAAATCGCATGGCCACACACACACACACACACACACACACACACACACACACAGACACACACAGAGAGACACACACTTTGCGTAGACAAACAATACGCATTCAGACGCAGGCACAACACAAATTGAGTTCCATACACACCAATATGTATTTACATGCATTGGCACTCTCTCTATCCCCCCTCTCTCCCTCTCCTCCCTCTCTCTCTCATTGCACACAACACACACACACACACACACACACACACACACGCGCACACACACACACAGATGCACACGAAACACCTGTCTCCCTGGAAGCTCTGAGAGGGTTGTGGTGTGTGCGTGCCTCTCCGCCACACCTCGATGTGCAGTAATTCTGCGGAGAGAATGGGGAAGGGCCTCTTTAAGATTCATGGCCATAAAACCCCGCCACAAGTGAACCATTAACGGCCGGGGCTGTGGGCACCGGGCCGGAGCTAGCTAGCCCCCCGAGCTAGGCGGCGTTCGCAGGCCATTAGTCCAACGCTCAGATCTGTGGACAAACGGGACGGGGAGCTGCCAATGAAAATGCCCTTTTGATTCTTCGCAGATGCAAATGAGATAAATGAGAGCGGTGGATCGGGGGGGTTCCCGATGTTGTGTTGTGTTGTGGAATGAATGAAAATGAAGTGAGCGGCAGGAAGAAGGAAGAAAGAGCTAAGTTAGCGCGCCGAACAAGCGCTGTTGCGCTCTTTAAGTCGGAGACAGCTGGCCGCCGCTGTGCCGCGTCTCCTGGCTCGTGTCCCTCGTCATACTTTTTACAACTCGACAACTCCGAAGATGGACAACAAAAAGAGCACAACGTGGGAATGCCAACGACTGCAAAAAGGCAGCAGATGTTCAAACTGTCCTTAAAGCCACTCGTGAGTTGTGAGACAATGAGACACATTAAGTGTGAGTGGGCCTACTGGTTATAGGCACGCTGATAAACTGGAACCGTTATATATAAGAGACGTCCGTGAGAAAGCGTGCGTATTTTATTTGACAAACGTCGCGAAATGGTTGAACAAGAATCTAATTAGCATACCGTGTGTAGCATTTAACATGTGGTGAGATCATTTAGACCCTTTATGCGATTTTAAAGGGACGTATTATGCCACCAGGTGGACTGTGCCGACAGGTAAACTGATCAGCTAGTCAGCGTTACACCTCGGTGGACATTCCCACTTGTGATGTCACTAGACGGTAGTCACGTGGCAATTGTGAAACGGCTTGTGAACGGCTAATCACGCTCACACCTGGCGGCATCGTATGTCCCCTTTAAACGGCTCCCGGCTAATTTCAGACGAATCAAGGCGTCCTCCTCCCTGATTGGTCCATCTTGCCTGTCAATTCAATCAATCACACTCGGCAATCGTGGAGAAACCGTAGACTGTAAGGGAGAAATGTGGTGGAGGAGCAGGGTGGGATGTTTAATTTTGTGTGGTGTGTGTGTGTGGGGGGTAGCAAATTGTTCCACTCTTTTGCTTTCTCTTTCTCTCTCTCTCTCTCTCTCTCTCTCTTCTCTCTCATCTCTCTCTCCTCTTTCTCTCTCTCTCTCTCTCTCTCACATCTTACATCTTACCAACAGCAGTGTTAATAGGTCTTATTAGTCGGGAATTTTGATGAATGAATACGCTCCCAATTCACCAGAGATTCTGATTAAAAAATCAATGCGGGTTCGCTGTGGGCGGCTACAAATTGAAGCGGAACCACGGGAGCGATCCCAGCTTGTCAACAAACAGCGGAACATAATTCAGCCGGCGAACGGGAACCGGATGAGCCAGAGATCACGACGCGATTGTTTGATGCGCGAAATGTTCACGTCCAAGAATACTGGACTTGGAGGGACTATTGATTTGTGTGTGCGCTTGTGAGATGATAACATTACCGCACATTTAACAACCCGGGGGGGGGGCTGCCAACACGCCAGATGTATCCATTCGCCACAGATTTAGCTGCCTTCCACTGACTCCTGCAAAAAAAAAAGTGTTTCATTTCACTGCAGGGAGAGGTTTTTTTTGTTCGGGATCCAGCAGTGCGTTATGCTCTGTGTCATGGCCCTGGGCTTGGAAAGAGAAAGAGAGAGAGAGAGAGAGAAGAGGAGAGGGAGAGAGCCCGGGAGAGAGAGATGAGGTTGGGGGGAGGTGGAAGAGAGAGAATCTGACAGACAGGAGAGAGAGAGAGAGAACCAAATTAATGGAGAAATGAGGACAGACACCACTATAATGAGTTGATTTCCATTGCGTCACCAGTGAGTCACCGGTTGACAATCAACACCCTGACTGGAACACAAGACCAAAACACGCAACACTTGTTGTACTCTCTACACCGAGGCGCACAGAGATAGCCCTTCTCTGCCCTTCCGCTGGCTCTTCGCTGGCCTCCTTCGCCGGCCCTTGCTGGCCCTTCGCTGTCTTCTTTTGATGGCCTTTCGCTGGCTCTTCACTGCGCCCTTCGATGGGCCCTTCGCTGGCCCTTCCCTGGCTTCTTCCCTTGCCCTTCACTGGCCTCTTCACTGGCCCTTCGCTGCCTTTCGCTGGCCCTTTCCGCTGCTCTTCGATGGCCTTTCGCTGGCCTTCACTGGCCCTTCGATGGCCCTTCGCTGGCCTCTTCGCTGGCCCTTCGCTGGCCTTTCGCTGGCCCTTCGCTGTCTCTTCGATGGCCTTTCGCTGGCACTTCACTGGCCCTTCGATGGCTCTTCGCTGGCCCTTCCCTGGCTTCTTCCCTTCTTCACTGGCTTCGCTGGCCCTTCGCTGTCTCTTCGATGGCCTTTCGCTGGCACTTCACTGGCCCTTCGATGGCTCTTCGCTGGCCCTTCCCTGGCTTCTTCCCTTGCCCTTCACTGGCCCTTCACTGACCCTTCGTTGGCCCTTCGCTGGCCCTTTGCTGGCTCTTCGCTGGCCCTTCACTGGCTTCTTCGCTGGACCTTCTCTCTGGCCCTTCGCCGGCCTCCGTCTGCGTCACGTGAGGCGACGGATCACTTAAATCACACACATTCAAATGTAAGAGTTTGAGGCTGGAAATCAATTCGGAAAAGAGCAGGGAAATACTGCAGCCAGAGTTGATCGATAGGCATCTGATATTCCTCCGTTTTCCGAAACTTCCCGCCCTTCTCCATTTCCCAGCAGCAGCAGCGGCACGCCGGCACGCAAGCAATATATATATTTCCTCTCGACGCTCTCCACACGCTCCACACTTTGGTACTCAGATTTGTTCAATAGCAATGAGAGGGAAATCCCGTCACATGCATTAAAAGGACAAGTGTGCGCGACGGCGAGTTCTGCGCAGTAAGTGACGGAGTGGAGAGCCTGTCTGTTTCTCTATATGGATCATAGCAGGGCGAGACCAAGGGGACAACTTATGGACTCAATTCCCATTGGTAACCTTTAATTTGTACAGAGAAAGAAAGGCCAAAGACCGTTAGCCAAACCCTTTTAAGCAGGTCTGTGTTCTCTGAATATCGTGTACAGCGGCACTCGCGCTTCTGGCTAAAGTGTTGGTCGCGTTCTGCCGTCAAACGCCACTTTCTCGGGCGCTAGCAGGACCTCCGCGTCACCCCTAAGTTGGACTTAGTTGGTTGTGTCAGCTCTCTGGCAAGTCCTCAGAGGGAAACTTAGTGGAAATGTCCTTCACGCTAATCCCAGCAGCAGCAGCAGCAGCACCAGCAGCACCACCACCACCACCACCACCACCACTAACCCCTCCGCCCTCCTCACCATAGAAAGCACAAAACGCGTATGTCTATGATTTGTCTACTATTACACGGTAATAGCGAGCATATGCGATCACATAGCAAAACAACATGGCAACAGTAAACACTAGCAGTAGCGCGTTCGCATTCTTTCGCCGTCGCTTCTTACGAACTCATTGCCGCCGCCCCCCCCCCCCCCCCCCCCCCCGGAGGAGCTGACTGTGCCTTTAAGAGGAGGAGGACGAACATTTGGGAGACTGATGAATCAGCACGCCGTTCAAGCCGCCAAGCAGATGTTGTTCCCCTCCTGTTAGCAGAGAAATGCCTACAGTGTCCTGCATGGGACATTTGGCACCCTGATGTCTGTCATTATTCATCGTGCGAAGGGTTTCCGATAAGCGGGGGCGCAGACGCCGGGGCATCTTCCGTGGAGCACATTATCCACAGGGACGTGCGCGCGTAATGCATGGCGCTGCCACGCCGGCGCCCCACGCGGCCGTCGGCGCGGCCCAGCGTGGCGTCGCCCGGACAGCCGCTCAAGCACCGTGGGGGGGGCGGCGGGGGGGGGGCGGCGGTGGAGGGGAACGGAACGGAAAGGTCCATCAGGAGATCTTCTTCTTCTTCTTCTTCTACACCCCTGGGTGCTGGGGGTTATGGGGGTGGTGGGGGGAGGTGGGGGAGTTGGAGGACCAAGGCCGGCTGAAGGTGAAAGACATTAGCAAAGGGAAGTGGCGAAGTGGAGGAGGGGAGCGCGCCGGAGTGCCATTAGTATTGGATAATCGGCGCGGATTCTACAGTCTAATGTAGACGTGAGGCATTCAGCGGACCGTTTTATCGCGGCGAATGAAAAGGGCGGGAAATCGCACTAAAGACTTAAAATCTAAGATTATCTCAATTCTGAGGAACAGATGATTGCGATGTTGTTGCCATTACATTCAACGAGCGCCGAATGTTGAACGCTGCTATTATATTCAAATGGATCTGAGGGGGAACTTTTTTCCAATAGCTGTCGTCACACCAGGCATCGCCGCTTTGGATTACACGCTTTGGTCCGGGGGTCCTTGGCTGATCTGGGCCTGGTAAGTGGTGGGTCCCACCTGACACGCCGCACAGCATATAACCCTCACCTACACACACACACACACACACATCCTGGCGTCCCGAAGATGAACTCGCTGCACACACCGAATGGACACCGACTCTGTTCATTAAAACAGCGAGACACCTGGTGAGTTTAACCAGTAGGACAGGGTACTCAGTCGGGCCCCTCCTTCCATGGACACTCACATCCCATATCAATGATACACACCAATACAAAGTGAGACTCACGAGGATGATCAACAACGCCTTGGACTGTGGGAAACAAGAAGAATGGGTTTTAGCTTGGGCTTGCTGGACACGGCCAAACTCATGCCCCAAAACCAAACCCTGACATGAAACCCTACCCCCAAAACCAAACCTTAATATGAAACCCTAATCCTAAAACCTAAACCCTAAAATTAAACCCTAATATGAAACCTTAACACCAAAACCTTTCTTTGTAGCATAATATAATACCTAACATTGGTTGTATTCTTCCTAACAGAAGTGGTGCCCCGTTTCAGCCACTTAATCAAGTTACAAAGCTATTGAAAGCTGAGCATGTATAGTTTTGAATAAAGAAGTCAGAGAGTGTGGCACTGAGAATAATATAAAAAAAACCTGACTCAACCCTGAATAAAATAAAAGTTGACTCAGTGTGAAAAAAGTCCGTCAGCAAGAAGGTTAGCCTGTACTGTACCTGCAAAGGGAGGTTCACCCCCCATCTCCTGTACCTGCAAAGGGAGGTTCACCCCCGATCTCCTGTACCTGCAAAGGGAGGTTCACCCCCCATCTCCTGTACCTGCAAAGGGAGGTTCACCCCCCATCTCCTGTACCTGCAAAGGGAGGTTCACCCCCCATCTCCTGTACCTGCAAAGGGAGGTTCACCCCCCATCTCCTGTACCTGCAAAGGGAGGTTCACCCCCCATCTCCTGTACCTGCAAAGGGAGGTTCACCCCCCATCTCCTGTACCTGCAAAGGGAGGTTCACCCCCCATCTCCTGTACCTGCAAAGGGAGGTTCAACCGCCATACTCCTGTATACCTGCAAAGGGAGGTTCACCCCCCATCTCCTGTACCTGCAAAGGGAGGTTCACCCCCCATCTCCTGTACCTGCAAAGGGAGGTTCACCCCCCATCTACTGTTGATCTCTGCCCACATGCCCCATTGCTGCTCATCCTCCTCAACCCATATGGACCTGAAACACAGAACCAATGGACTCAATCCCCTGCCTCACACAAACAAGTCTTGGCACTTGAAATCAATGACCAGCTAAAGGTTGCGGTGCCCCCAGTCCTCTCATTATTGCTCTCATTGCTGGCTTGAGGAGATGTTCTCCTCCTCTGTGTTTCTGCTGACACTAAAGGAAAGCCAGAGGCCTCTTTGGGGGCCGTACATCACCAGCATCGCATGTCCACCTCATCCTGTTCTCTTGGAGCATCGTTACGACCAGGCTCCGTGAGCCCAAAAGAGATGCTGTCCACACATGATAAAAGCATGAAGTAGTGTAATTATTAGAAATGACATAAGAACATAACATTGTATATGTATAATCAGTGGTGAGTATGGATGGGTGGAAAGTGTGCTGTGTGGATGTTACCAAACATATACCAAACATAGCACTGAGCCCAAAAGGCACAACCAAAACCAAATCGAAGGGAAGCAGACCCAAAAGTCAGTGTGTTTACAGGCCTCTCAGGTCTTGGCCTCAGCAGGAACGGGCTGAAGCAGATGTCCATACAGTAGATGTATGTACTGTATGTCCACGGCCACCACAGCATTCACCTTTAAGAGCTCCTTCTCAAAGATCAGGTGACTTCTGGGTAGAGAGCAAGAAGAGAAAAGAATCATTTAGGAAGTGTGTATGAGGATGAAGTGTGTCTCTCATTTGGGCATTTATCTCACTTACCTTTATCTTGGCTGTTCACGTCACACCCGCATTAGGATGAATACGAGCAAAAACGAGGAGAGATGAGTGGATCGTATTCAGCCTATCGGTACGAAGGGGATCATTTTCACAGCACATGACTTTTTATTGCTGTATTGTGCACATTTTGAGCCATAGGAGACACAGCAGTAATGTCTGTTCTCCCAACACACCCCGCGAAACTGGGGCATGTCTTCTGCTGATCAATATGAAATATCGAAACACTATGGTGATTCGAATGGTGCTGAATGATGTTTATCAGGTGACCAATATACAAATATACGACACTTGCAGACTTAGCTTAAGATTATTATGAGAATAAGACAACAATGTTCTTCTTGATATATTGATGAAGGATAAATGTTTCTATTACCATCGAACACATTGATTCACGTGTAGCTGACCCACAATTGCCGTTTCGGTTTCGATTATGTGCTTGAAATAAATCAACAACCTGGGCTCTTCGAAATATCACACAAATGCCACAGCTTAACATACCGATGACCTCGTTCATTGACCTTAACGGATCGGGACGGACGTACGTTCATATCGAGCAACGTCACCGTATTACTACCCACGACCCCCCCTCCCCCCCCCCCCCGGTAATGATTCGCCGTTTTCAGAAACGCAAAAAGTAAAGCTGACAAGTTTGAGAGTCCAGACTGTGTCAAAGTGTCCAAAGTAATCACAAGTTTGTTCTGTATAGCGGAAAATGAGTGCGAGCTGCAGAATGCCAGGCTTAGTGCTGTCAAGTGCAGGTAGAAGGAGCGAGTAAGTACCGCACTTATAAAAGGTACGTAATTCTTCCCCCCCCACACCCCCCCCCCCCCCCCCCCCCCCAAAAAAATGCTTGAATTGGGTTTGCCTTGTGAAGACGCTGCTGTGAGTGTGGCAGCCGAGCTGAGTCACCTTCTCTGGAAGCAAGAGCCTTTTATCAGCTGGGATGGCCTCCTCCAGAATCACTTCCTTACCTCCTCCACCTTCCAGGGAGTCTCGGGGAAGGAGGGGGGGCGGCGGGCTGTGTGTGTGTGTGTGTGTGTGTGTGTGTGTGCGTGTGCGTGGGCAATGCATCTCTGCTCTCCACCCTCTCAATACTTACAGCCAACCACAACTCCACCACCAACATCCATTAGCATTTTTTGCAAAGTTTGCTAAGTTGCAGAATCGGGGGCAGTCGAGTCCAAAGCGGTTTGATCCCCCGCGTCCGGGGTTGGAGCTGCAGGCGTCGTTCAGCCAGATGCCCTGTTTTTCCTTCTCTACCTGCAGCTTAATGACATGTATCTGCATTCACTGCGCGTCTCCGTGGCTACAAGTGGCCGATGAAATGACCGACTAGTAAAAAAAAGTGGGAAGTAAGTAATTGGTAGTAAAGACGTGGTAGTAAAACAAACTGGGGAACTTCCGTTTTTATCGTCTTTTGAAAGCATATGACGGACATCGGACGGAATCTTATCCCGATAAAAATACTATATACGTATATATATCCTGTGTGTATATATATACGTATATAGAGTGGTTCTGTTGCTCTAGAACAAGAGTTCAGGTTCCCGGTCCCAGCTGTGTCCCGGGGTTAAAGGGGATGTGAGCGGGTCCTCGGGAGGGAAGGGTTTGACATCGACGACTTTGTTAATGGGGACGTATGTTTGAACAGACCCTCCCCTCTATAAATATAGGATGCAATCAATCCCCAGCCCCCCCCCCCCCCCCCCCCCCACCACCATGTCCGCAGGCTGTGTACTGTATGTCTGCAGACAAGAGAGAAGAGAGAGAGAGAGAGAGAGAGAGAGAAGAGAGAGAGAGACAAAGAGAGGAGAGAGAGAGAGAGACAGAGAGAGAGAGAGAGAGAGAGAACTAATATTTAGCATTGAAGCACTCTACCATAACAAGAATCCTGTGTCTCACATTTTGTTATACTTTTGTTATACTATGGATTTTCCAACCTCTATGCTAATATCACCGAGAGTATGCTAACACACACACACACACACACACACACACACACACACACACACACACACACACACACACACACACACACACACACACACACACACACACACACACACACACACACACACACACACACGCACACACACACACACACACACACACAACACCACACACACACACATACACACACACACACACACACACACACACACACACACACACACACACACACACACACACACACACACACACACACACACACACACACACACACACACACACACACACACACACACACACAAAAAGCAGAAAAGACATATAAACCCTTGACCTTTCTACACTAATCTTCCTGGCAGTAAACGGGTAAATTTATCACGTCTGTCTCTTGGAGGTTCCATCAGGTTATGATTAATGGCGCCAAAATCCAGAGGCCGTCTACATAATCCTCTCGATGATGAAGACAAAAATGTGACTTTTAGGAAGAGACGGTTTTCACCTACAGATGAAATTTGAATGTCTTTTCAACTGGTGATTGAATATCCACACACGCACGCACGCACACACACACACACACACGATGGCTCCATTCACACCTGGCATTACCATGTGTCTTGGTTGATCCGATCACACATGTGGGCAGCTCCGAGTGCACCGGGGGCACACCTGGTCACCTGGCATCAGAGTTCCGCTCCGCCGGCACCTCCAGTGACCGCCGGTGATCAGATCACACTTCCCCCGCTCTGCCGCCGCCGCCGCTGCATGCTAATCACAAACACATCGCATCATTTCCAAAGTTTTCAAAGAAGACCAAAGACGAGAGGAAATCTTAAAACTATACAGAACCGGGGGTTCAGTCCCTCGCTGTGTTCCAGGCAGACAAATCAGCCGAGAAGTTTGACGCGTGGGCCTCTCACGGTGTTCAGATGTCGTTGGGCCAGCGGTTACAGCGATTTGAGGATCGACTGGGAACCGCCTAAGCCACCACCGCCTCACCCAACACAGAGGAGGACGTCTGGGCGGCAGTAGCTCAGGAGGTCGAGCGGTTGTCTGGTAACCGGTCCTGATCCCCGTGGCTCTATGCAGGCCCCGGCCCGCCTCGCCTCGCCTCGCCTCGCCTCACTCGCCATGTGTGCTGTGATGATGAGCCATCAGTTCTCGTTCTCCGTCAGTTGCGTCCTCGGCGCGTCTTGTGTGCTGAGGACGCTACCTGTCCTTAGTAGAGCTGTCTCGTTTGTGATTGGCTCGAGCCGAGGAACACTGTTCACGCAGCCAGGGGTGTGAACAGGGCCACGCACGCACAACACACACACACACACCAGACACACAACACAGACACCACACTCTTAAGTCCTGCAGTAGGTGGGACAGTGCGAGGCTGTGTGGTCCTTGCTTGTGTAAATCACAGCCCTGTTTGTGCGCCTGATGAGTGACTGATTTGGGATCAGTCGGTAAACAGAGAGGGTTGCTGTGAGCTGCTCTCTCGACAGGTAGCCTATAGCGGCTTCCCTCGGTCTGTCGCCGTTATTACCGCCGTCGCATGTGCACACACACACACACGCGCAGACACACACGTGTACGCATACGCAGGGTTGCGCACGTGCACATGCTTGGACACACACATGCGCACACACACACACACACACTGTGGAACAGCTTTAGGTTCTAATTGGGGCCCAGAAGGATTTGATAAGAGAGATAGAGGAGCTATAGAGAGAGATAGAGAGATGGGAGAGAGAGCGAGATTGAGAACCATGGAGAGAGAGAGAGAGAGGGAGAGAAGGAGAGAAGAGGAGAGAGAAAGGGGGAGGGACGGAGAGACAGGGATAGAGGAGAAAGTGGGGAGGGAGGGAGAGAGGGGAAGAGAGAGAGGGAGAGGATCAGTACATATAAAAGACCAGCTGGTCAACCATCTTGTTGTGAAGAGCGGGAGAGCATCTATCTATCCATCTATCCATCCATCTATCTATCCATCTATCCATCCATCTATCCATCTCTCTATCTATTTCTCTATCTATCTCTCTATCCATCTATCCATCTATCCATCTATCCATCAATCACTGTCCTCAGAGCTGCTGTCCACCCAGCAGCCCTCCTCGGCCACAGGCTGTTGACGGAGCTCCTCGTCACTCCTCTCCTCTCCTCGTCACTCCTCTCCTCTCCTCGTCGCTCCTCCAGTGATCTCCTCCTGCTGCCGCATCAGACCAGCGTCTTCATGACCTTATTACGGGGCGGAGGGGAGGAGGAGGAGGAAGAGGAGGAGGAGGAACACCGGCTATTTGTTTACTGACCATATGGCCCCATTAGCGGCGTAATGACCCCGGCAGGTCCCCGCAGGGCACACACACACACACACACACACACGCACACACGCACACACACACAGTCGCCATCGCAACGTGCGCACGTGTGCATCTGTAATAATTGAAAGCCTTCTGCAAATGAGTCGCTGTGTGTCTGTGTGTGTGCGTGCGTGTGTGTGTGTGTGCGTGCGTGCGTGTGTGTGTGTGCGTGTGTGTGCATGTGTGTGTGTAATGTAATGACCTTCGGGGCCCACCAGAACACTTACCACTGCCCCCAGTGGCCACTTACACTGACAAAGCTTCTCTATGCACCATTTCGCTCGGCTCAACTGGCTGGGAGCTCTTTGAGTCATATTTTAATTCACACAGAAAGAGGCAGGAGAACACACACACACACATACGCACACACACACACACGCGCGTTTGAAAGACATTGAGGTTTTTGTTTTCTGGATCCTGAAGACATCTCCTGTCTCAGAGTGTTGGTACGAGCGAGAATTCCGGGCACCACCGGAAGCATGGTTTTCAGCAGGGGGGGGGGGGGGGGGGGGGGGGGGGTAGAAAACTGCAGGTCAGCAAAGCGGTGTTATTCAACGGCTATTGTTTGAAGTGTGACTCATTTCGTCGATCCCCGTCTGCCATACGGGCTTACGAAGCCCAGAGACTTTCATTCCATGGATGTCTCTGCTTTATTAAAAAAAATACAGATTTTGCGGGGGGGGGGGGGAGAATTGCACCGTTCAGCAAAATAAATAATTTCAGCTCAAAGATCGACCACGATTCAAGGTGAAGTTGTTTTCTCTCGTGATGAAATGAAACGTCAAACGCGCAGAACATCCACACACACACACACATATATTCCCCGCAGTGTGAGAGCAGGGTAGAGGTAATGCTGTATTCTTCTGGGGTTGAAGTAAGACATTACAGACACAAGCGAAAAGCAATCACTCGCACAAAAATGCAGTTTTTTATATATCGTGATATCGGACCGGGAATCTACACCCCCGCAAAAAAACTACGTCGAGAGCTCAGAAGCCACCGGCGGGGGGCGCAGACCCTCATAACTTGTGGCACGATCACTGTCAGCCCCCGCCGTCCCCCCCCCGACAACAAGGTGATGCCCACGAAGGGCGAATGAATGAATAGATTTAACATCGCGGCCCGCAAAAGATTAGCGGTGATTAATGAGCTGTGACGTTGGATAATAATGTCAATATTTCTCAATCCATATTCAGATTCCATGCCAGTCCGGCGCCGGGGCGAGAAAAAACAAAGTGCCTAATCACCATAATGTCATCGGCAGACTTTAATAGATGTATTAGCGCCGCGATCCCCATGGGGTGAATGGGCTAATCACTCATAAAGCACATCCATCCGCACCGAAAAAGGAAAAAAGACGCGCTGGCAATTAAATCAGATGGCATTGCTCTCTCATTTAAGAGACTCCAAGATGGTGGCCACGGAGAAAGTGGTTCGGCTTACGCGTGATAATGACCAAAAAACGTCACTTGTCATTCCAAAGCTTTTTTTTGGTTTTTTTTCATCCACCTGCCCGCCGTCTGGAATGATGGAGGGAACGGTTGCTGCTTGAACCTTTTGAGCTTAAAACCGTTTAAATAAGCGAGTCGTGTTGCCCGCTCAGCACGTGCCGGGTCGCGGTGGTGCCCACCGGTCTCCCTGCTGCTGGCGGCTTATACTGTATTTATATTATTATTCTATACATATTCCATATATCTGCTACTACTGCCCTGACTTACTTACGTACATTTATATACTATACTCAATGTTCAATACTTCTGGATTCATAAGGCTTCCCGTTCCTACATACATACGTAAACTGCTGATATGTTTTTCTTTTTTACATTACATTATATTTTTTTAATCTCATTATGTATATTGTGCTGTTCTCCCTTTCGTCTTCTGTCTCTGTTTCATCTCTCTCTCTCTCTCGCTCTCTCTCTCTCTTCTCTCTCTCTCTCTCTCACATGCACTGCACACACACACACACACACACACACACACACACACACACACACACACACACACACACCACACACACCACACACACACCGCAGGCAGGGAGGCTATTATGATAATAATCTGATAATCTAGACAAGGCAATACCAAAAGATGTCTTGGTGTGTGTGTGTGTGTGTGTGTGTGTGTGCGCATGTGTGCCGTGGCATGTGTGGTGTGTTGTAGACCGCAATCTTTTCTACCAGCAGATTATCCGCCTTTCGTCAATTTGCTCTCCTTAATGAGGGGTCCCCCATAGACGGGAAACCTCAATATCCTCACAGCTACGTCAAACACGTAGCTCTGTGTGTGTGTGTGTGTGTGTGTGTGTGTGTGTGTGTGTGTGTGTGTGTGGTGTGTGTGTGTGTGTGTGTGTGTGTGTGTGAATCAGCCTGCATGTTTTTATCTGTTACGCTCACAACACCATTGGCCATTGTTCTTGACGTGTGTGTTAAACGATGTAATGAGGTCACGCAAAAAGCATACCCATCCCTTTGTTGTGTGTGTGTGTGGTGTGTGTGTGTGTGTGTGTGTGTGTGTCTCCTCTCTCTCTGTCTCTCTTGTCTTCTTCTACTACTTCTTCTCCCGCGGTCTCCTGCTCCGGCAGTGCCTCCCCACGCACCGTGTGGTTCATTTCATGGCTGGCCAGCAGGAGAGACACACCAGCCTCTGGCCTCCTGCTGTTTGCTTTTCACACCAACTCCCTTACACCCAGACACACACACACACACACACACACACACACACACACACACACACACACACACACACACACACACACCACACACACACACACACACACACGCACTGGCTGCTGGACAGCTTGCTTGTGTGTGTGTGTGTGTGTGTGTGGCGTCCGTGCATGTGTGGTGTGTGTGTGTGTGTGTGTGTGTGCGTATGTGCATGTGTTCCTGTGTACCTGGTGTCAGGTGTGCAGATGCTTCATGTGCACATTTGTCCGGGCTCGTGTCTGTGCACGTGTGTGTGTGTGTGTGTGTGTGTGTGTGTGTGTGTGTGTGTGTTGTGTGCGCGAGTCTGTGGTGTGGTGTGTGTGCGTGTGTGTGTGTGCGTGCGTGCGTGTCTGTGTGACAAGCCAGCAGCAGCAGCAGTAGTAGCAGCAGCAGCAGCAGCAGCAGCAGCAGCAGCAGCAGCAGCAGCACTAGATTACATTAGCAAGGC
>PIJE02001240.1:80693-98193 GCA_002895965.2 Coryphaenoides rupestris | reverse complement strand
TAATTGTAGAGTAAGGTAAGGTAAGGTCGGTAAGGTAAGGTAGGTAGGTTAAGGTAAGGTAGGTGGGGAGGTAAGGGTAGGTAGGTGAATGGCAGGTAGGTAAGGTAGGTATGATAAGGTTTAAGTAAGATAACAAGTTAAGTAAGTGAAAGTAGGTAAGGTAAGGTTAGGTAGGTAAGGTAAAGTGGTAGGTAAGGTAAGGTCAGGAATGGTAAGGTAGGTAAGGTAAGCAAGCAAGCAAAGTTTATTTATCTCGCACCTTTCACAGACACCAGTCACAAAGTGCTTCACAGTTAAAAAAACCAATAAATCAGTTAAAACCAAACAAATAAAAAGAAAGAACACCGGATAAAATATACAAGAGGAAACAGATGGAAGAGACGAGTTACAACATAAAATACCACAAGCTACCTGAATGCCTGTCTGAACAAATGGGTTTTTAGCGGCTGTTTTAAAAAGCGTCCACAGAGTCCAAGGACCTCAAGCTGATTGGGAGATTGGTTCCAAAGCTTTAGGGGGCCTGCCGACCGGAGAGCGCGGTGTCCTGAGTCTTTAAGCGTCTTTAAGGTAAAGTATGTAAGCTGGGCGAGCCGTGTTCCATACGTACATACATACATACAGCCTCCTCCCTATGGGAACACCACTTCAGGGTGAACGCAGCCTGCAGGCTACAGAAACCACCCAGCGTGTTTCGTGATGCTAAGCTACACAACACCGCTGAGGAGGAGGAGGAGGAAGAGGAGGAGAGGAGGAGGAGGAGATGTGTCTCATCCATAGTCAGGCGCGTCCTGACCGCAGATTTACCAGCAGCACGACAATGGCGGCGAGTGTCGGTCGTCGCCAGCAACATAATATCCCTCCGACTGCGAGGCTCAAACTTGTCATTTGGCAGGAGTGGCTCCTATATATGGCAGCGCTGCAGGAAGCTGACATTCACACCGCGGCGGCGGCGGCGGCGGCGGCGGCGGCGGCGGCGCGGGTGTGATCAGCTCTCACCTAGTGGGGCTCGGCGGCAGCGGCAGCGGCGGCGGTCGGGCAAAGCCGGTTTATATAGAAGCCGAGAGGCAGCATCGTATGGTCGCACCTGGCGGGGGGATGGCGGTGTGAAACGAGACAATATGAAGCCCCCCTGACTCCCGCTCAACACGTTTAAAATAAAAAACAATTAGGCCGACCTCTACCCTCTCTCTCTCTTTTTTTTCTCTCTTTCTCTCTCTTTCTACCTCTTTCTCTGCTGTTAGTTGTGGAAAATGCACTGTTGTTAGCCCCCAATATCGTTGTTCCTTCTCTCTGCCCTTGGTCCTCCTCCGAGGAGATCCGGGGGTAGCTTAACGGACAGTGACTTGCACTTCCTCCGTCCACTCCGCCCTTGATCGGACTTCTCTAAGTCATTAAGTCCATAACAACGGAAGATAATTGAGCGGTCCGAGAAGGACACATCATCACACCTTAATAAATAGCACAGCACATCCAGCCCCGCCGCCACCTTGCTAATGCCCTGTTGTTACTTAGGCGGATTGCAAAGGGACCCGCGTCATTGGACAGCGGGCAGGTATTTCATCATTTAACATCAATATTGACGACCAGAGAGAGAGAGAGAGAGAGAGAGAGAGAGAGAGAGAGAGAGAGAGAGAGAGAGAGAGAGAGAGAGAGAGAGAGAGAGAGAGAGAGGTGCGGCCTTCTACCGTTTACTGGGGAGATGATTCGCTATTTCTGTTATCTCTGACACTGGTGTCAGGCATTAGGCTGTCAGGGTCTCCGACGGAAAAGCCGTGGGGTGCTTCCGCTCACACACAACGTTCCTCATCAAGAGACAACAACGAGAGAGAGAGAGAGAGAGAGAGAGAGAGAGAGAGACCTCACGTTTGAGACACAAAGAGGCAGTTTATTGAATTTTGTGCTCGTTTAGTAGCAGGCCGGTGACAGTGGCCGCTGTTGTGCCACAGGGGGCGCTGTTATCTCACTGATGTCCCCGCATCACTTCTATCTACCAGGTGGCTTTCACAGCTACTACTGGTGTAGTGTAGAATAAGGCAATGCTTCATTCTTGTGTGACGATACATGTAACGATAGAAGTAATTATGATCTATATCGACTTATTCCGCGTGAACAGAGTTGTGTGTGTGTGTGTGTGTGTCGGCGTCTCTCCGTTCAAACGGGAACATCGGCCGGAAGACACAAGATCATTTTCTTTGGACGTTTTGGGCCCGCGTTCTCGTCCGTTCCTTCTTGAAGACACGAAGACCAAACACAACCAAACTCTTAACACCTCATTTTATTGTCCCAACATTCAAAAGTACAAATAATTCAAACACAACAGTTTTATGAAAAAGAAAATAAAACAAACATTTACAGCAAGATTTTTATTTTGTTTCCAGTTTCAGAAATGACCTAAACTAGCAAGGATAACATGAAGTCATTCATCGCAGTAATTGGATTAATAATAAGAATAAGAATACTAAGAATAATAGCAATAATAATCATAATAATCATCATTGATAATAGTTAAGTAATAACATAAGCAGGAGTAGATAGAGCCACGGTCACACGGCCCTGTGAACATTATTATTATTTTTTTTAACCTTCTTTTTTGTCTTTAAAGATTTTGTTTATAGATTTTTCAGATAGTAAACAAACACGTCTCAGGAGGAAAAGAAAAAAACAAACAAACAAACAAAAAAACCGACAAGAAGAGCCTAGTTCCTCTGTTCACCTTCCCTCCTCCACTACTGGCGGCGTTGTTCCTACTGGCAGGCCTGGCACTATAAGGCGCTACAAGGAGACGGCGTGAGCCCACGGGGGGGAGGGAGGGGAGGGGCTGGGGTGGTGGGGTGTGGGCTGGGGTGGTGGGGTGTGGGGGAGGGGGGCGTGGCCATGGAGCAAGCGGTGACTCAGCCCCACGTTGCAAACACCCTGTGACATGCACACGCGCTGGCGGCCATTTTGAACACCGTGGCATCCCTAACGATAGAGGTACACACGCACGCACGCGCACACGCATACACACACACACACAGATGCAGACACACCAATGTTCCAATCGCTGCTTCATACGTACACGCACACACGCGCACGCACACACACACACACACATGGGGTCTAGCCAGAACACAGGCATGCTTCGTAAGAGTTCAAAGGTCATACATGTAGGAAATCTATTCACACGTCAGAACAACATTCTACTGGGGTCGTTGCATAAGTAAAGCTCCCTCAATGCGGATGGGGGAGCATGAAGGGGTCTAGTCGGTTGGTTGGTGGGTGGGTGGGTGGGTGGGTGGGTGGGTGAGGAGTTCTGAGGTCAGAACGCGAATGTGATTGGATGGCTAGAACGATGACTCGGCGAATGGCGATGCTCGTGCCGCGCCGCCGCCGCCGCCGCCGCCGGCCAATCGGGAGGCGGCGTCGGCGGCGGCGGGCGGCACGCGGGAGGAAGTGGAACCATGGAAGCATGCGTCTGAGTGTTTCAAATGTTTTTTTTTCGCTACACACCTACACCTCCTTCATGTTTTCATGTCTTAACAACAAACAAACGAAAATCCAATTCAGTATATTTACTTCTGGAACCATTCCTTTACCTTTTTACCTTTCAAAATATATAATATATATCATATTAGAGTATATAAAATATAGAATGGGGTACAATCCCTTCTCATACCTCCAGAGTACTTTGTAAATATAGCAACAACTGCAGTAAGACGCAGTTAGTGTGCAATGGTAAGAGTGTCTCTACTTTTAAATATTTGTTGGTATGTCATTTGAAAACATGATGAATCATTTTAAAAATACGTTTTTGACTCTTAGGTGAGTTTGACCGATTCAGTCCAGTGCAATGAATGACCCTCAAACGAAAACGGGCGTTTGCCCATTTAAAATGTATCTGCCCGAGCCTACTAGAGCTGAATGTTATATAAAATGCTTTTCTCTTTGAAAACTGAAAATTATGCTTTCAGACCCACATTTTGCATAAGGTTTCATCACAAAGCTGTAGTAAGTGGAGGGAGGGTGTGGACGGAGAGGCTTATAGAACTACACAAACTTATCACAGGTTTATACTGAACCAGAACGACTGTTTAGAACATTCTATTAAGACTAAACTTGATTTAAAAAGATCTAAAGATTTCATTTTTGAACAAGACAAGAAAAAAGCAATAGCAAATTGAACTATTAACTAGGTTATGCATAGCAAGTAACTGTTTCTAGTAGTAAGGGAAGAGCGTACCCCCCGCCCCCCTCCCGCCAACCCTTCAGACATATTTTTTTTGAGTGTGTGTGTGTGTGTGTTTTGTGTTTTGTGTTTTTTTGCGTTTTTGAGTGTGTGTAGTGTGTGTGTTTTTTTTGGTGACCTTTCCGATTTTTTTTCGTCATATTGTAATTTTGATATACTGGTACAAAGCACAAGTTCTCTCTGCGTGCCGTGGACTACCGGACGAGCCTCTCTCTCTCTCTCTCTCTCTATCTCTCTCTATCTCTCTCTCTCTCTCTCTCTCTCTCTCTCTCCCTCCGTGCTCTGAAACGCCCCTCCCCCTCCCTGTACCAGAATTACGCAAATACACAAACAACGGAACAAAGAAATACGTACACAGAGACACAAATAAATAAATAGGTTCATAAATAAATAAATACAAATAAATAGAAAAATAAATAGCTTTCAACATAGATCGGTAAATAAATAGAGAAACAAACACGGTTATATTCTAAGCTTTTGTTCGATTTCTTTTTGCCGCAGTTGTTAACTAAACGATAATCCAAATTTTTTTTCCGTTTTTTTTCCACAAGCGACATGACAACAATTGAACAGGATTCCTCACGAGTTTTTCTAATGAACTTAACCACCACTTCATAATAAGTTGTCATATGAAGAAGACAAGCTCAAACAAAATAACAGTGACAACTCAGATAATACAGTAGATATTGTAAAACAAATGTAGACTATATATATATATATATCATCTTTTTGTACACAGCAAATAAAGACACCGTTGTCATTGATCGTCCATAAGGAAACAAATATCTAGACTAACAGAACTAGCTAATCATTAAATCTTGACAAACGTTTCACGCTAAGCAAGTAACCTAAATCAGCAAGCCAAAAGTAAAGTTCAAATGAAGCCCATTAAGTGATTCCTACAAGGCCCAAGTTCATCAATCTGGTTTTCCACAAAGAATCAGTCAAACCAGACGTCGGGGCCAACAATAAACAAAGAAACAAAGAACAGCAGCTCAATTCAATGCCAACACCGAGTATTTTTTTCTTCTTCTTTAAACAACACATAGAACAACAAACTTGGATATTTAAGATATGTGAGTAATGTAGTATAGCACCTACCGTTGATCGCTAAAAGGAAGTTCATTTCAAATGTAAGTTCACGAACGCAGAGTGAAGAAACCGATATAGATCATCTATAGTATGCTCTCTAAATGGATAGATGTGTATATATCTATTTACTGATGTCTCATATTGACAGATGACAAAAAAGAGGAAAACACAAGTGGACAAAAAGGGTCTTCTTCTCGCTTTGGGCTGCGGACTACAAGGTTGGTTAGGCCGTGGTCAGACCCCTTTCCTTTCCCTTTTGGGGTATCGCTGTTGAATAATCACGCACTAGTATATATATGAAAAATTACCAAGATCACCTGCCTCAGTTTGTATCCCTTTTCACAAAACCTTCCTTCTACAAAATCTCGGCCAACTCGAGTTTTCCCCTAAAAACAAACGACCTCTGACCCTAAAAAGTACCACAGCAGAACGAACTAGACAAGGTGGCGACCCCCCCCCCACATCCCGCCCGGCCCCCCTTAGTTAGCCAGTCAAAATATTTTTCTCTTTTTCAAATCCAGATTCTTGTAAAAATTCTTCAATAATTATTATTTTAATTATCATTTATAAAAATAGATATTTTTTTTTCTCTCTTTATTTTTATCTTTTTCTAAACGTGTTTTTTTTTTTCAAGCAAAGAGATCGTCTCTTTGGCAACAGATATATATTTTTTTTCATCAGGAAAGCTGACCCGTCCCGTTCCCCCATCTCCCTGAACCCACGTGAGGAAAGACGTATGTTTTTGTTTGCGATACAAAACAAAAACAATGTTAGAAATTCCGATTTTTTCTGCATCAGTTATCGGGGACGATGCCGTCCCGTTTTATATAATCTATAAGGGGGGTGGGGACAGGGAATCAAATACTTACTAAAAGAAAATGGATGAATGGTTCACCAATTCGAAAGGAAAACTAAACCGAAGAGCCGCCTCCCCTCTAACCACGGGGAGGCTACATCACCGTTAACGACAGTGGATCCGGATTTCGTAAAAGAAAAACCAATCCTGAATCAAGACGGAGAAAAGGTTTCAACGTTCTCTTCTCTGAAATAAGGGGAGTACAGGGGGTTTGCTACTGTGTGCACAGAAGAGAGAAAAGAAAATCATTTTTTTTTTATAACAACCACAACAAACAAACAGAAAAATTACACACCAAAGAGGGGAAGCCTGTTTTATCACAGGAGCTTCCGAAAAAACATATGGACATATTTCATCATTTCATTTTTGTAATACTTAGGCAACATTGGCTTATAGGTCCAAAGTTATAATATAAGCCATTTCTAGTTCAATTGGTTGATGATTTTAAATCGGTTGCTCTGTGTTGGGAGTTGAGTTTGGAGTTGAAGTTTGGAGTTGAGTTTGCTGTGTCGGATGGCTGTTAGAGGGCGGCAACAGGAGGTTGTGACCAAAGGGGCAAGGGACAGGAAGGAGGGGTTGGGGGGGCGGGGTTTTGGGGTGAGGGCGGGGTTAGGGTGAGAGGCATTGGAGGAGGTAGGGAGGGAGAGGGGGTGGGGGGTGGGGGTGGGGGGGTCAGGGAGAGGGTGTTTGGACTGGAGCAAGTTGGGGAGAGAGGTTGAGGGGGTTAGTGGTAACCAAACTGGTTTCACCGGGTTCGCCGGCTCAAGACTTGTGCGTCTTGTTGGTCTTGAAGGAGACTTGCAAGACGCGGTCGCCCAACCTGTAGCCGTTGAGGCTGGCGATGGCCATGGCCGCCTCGTCGTAGTTCGTCATGGTGACGAAGCCGAAGCCTTTGCACTTGTTGGTGTTGAAGTCGCGGATCACCTTGACGTTGTTGACGGCGCCGAACGGCCCGAAGAGCTGCCAGAGCACGCTCTCGTCCGAGTCGGGCGACAGGTTGTACACAAAGATGCACCAGCCGGTCCCTGTGTGGCCCGGGATGTTCATGCCCACCAGGCTGGTCATGCTGTCGATGGTGATGGGGGAGAACCTGAGAGCAGGAAGCACAACACCGACGGGAACAGAGAGAGAGAGAGAGAGAGAGAGAGAGAGAGAGAGACAGACGAGGAGGAGGGAGGAGAAGAAGAACAAGAGGAAGAACGGTTTTAGTTGCATGGTTTATTATAAATGAAAGAAGGTGATGGTCTACATCTCCTAAACCTGACTTCTAGAAATCTCGAAAATCTCAGAAAACATTATTCTGTCATAATTTGATATGGTTTCATATCTTCTTGACTCTCATGGGGATGTTACAGTCTTAAAGATGTCCAAATAAGCTCAAGCTGTGCTAATAATATGCATACCACACATTCTTTTTGGTGAAACAACAAAAAGCAAATGTGTTTGGATAGTGAATGGGTTTGGGTGTGTATTGGTGTGTGTGTTGTGTGTATACATGTATTAGCGTGTCTGCGTCCATGTTAAGCTACACTACATCCTCACTGCTGTCCGTCCTGCGATCGGAGCAGGGCATTCTGGGATGTATTTGCACAAGATGCAGAGGAAGCTTTTCCTATTCTCTCCCTCCCTCTCTCTCTCTCTCTCTTTCTCTCTCCACAACCCACTCTCTCTCTTTCCGTCTCTCTCTCCCTCCCTCCCTCTCTCTCTCTCTCTCTCCCTCGTGCGTTCTCTCGTCCTTTGGGAGCTAAACCGCAGGAAGTCAGTGAATTAAACCATTTCCAGAAATTCATCAAAGACCTCGCACCACGCACCCTGCTAAATCTGTGCTCATTCACCTCATAATCTTATCCTTTCTCTTGTGTGATGCAAGAGATTTGAATCCTCCGTTGACTTCCCTTAATTGCCTTTCCGGTTAAAGAAAAGGCAAAGGAATGGTGGTGGTGGGGGGGGGGGGGGCGGGGGGGGGGCGGTATCCACTTTTAAGTAAAAGGTAAATCAGATAAAATGGTTCCCGTCTCATGCCGCCACCGCCGCCACTCTCCAGCAGCCGCGACGGCTCCATGGCGTGCGCTCTAATTGAGAGTTCCGCTTTGCAGCAGCTGTCTCGTGGAGGACCTGCCTTCTCCGGCGAGGAGAGAGGGAAAGGAGGGACCCGGGGAGCGGGCTGAATGTAAAATGGAAGTCCTTGACGGCTCGGTGGAACTGAGGAACAGAGAGTGTTTCCACTACCTGCACCGCTGTTGTCTGCTGGGTGTTCTGTTTATTGTTCAACTCCAGAGCCTAGGATGCTGCACAACGACACTACGCTTTCCCCCCCCCTCTCTCTCTCTGTCTCTCTCTCTCTCTGTCTCTGTCTCTCTCTCTCTTGCTAGCCCTCTAGGACTTCTATATGAGGCTGAGGATCACTGCAACCTTCCTGGCAATGACTTTGGTGTTGTACAGTAGCTTTCCCAGCGGTTGGTTGGGGGGGCTAATTGCGCGCGCACACACACAAGAGAACCAGGATTGCTGACTCTCTACCTGGAGAGGTCTCCCGTTGTGCTGGCTGTGCTCTCTCGGATCTTGGACCAGCGTCGGCGGGACGGAACGCCGGACCTCGTGCTCATCATTACGTCTTTACGATCCGACCGCACTTTAAGCTTGGCGAGCTGGTGGGTCTTCCCCCCCCCCCCAACCGCCCAAAAATTAAAAACCTATTGTGAGTCTTGGAATCTCTCTCTCTCTCTGTACACGTTTCCTTTGTCCTGTCGCGCGGAGGGCTAGCTTGGCTATTTTCCTCAGCGTGTGGAGGCGACCGGCTGAATTACTTAGTGGGTCTGGTCACGTCAAGGTCTCTTGCGCCGCGACAACCTTGCGGTCATTTGCATGCAGGCAGGCGCTGCGGCGTGCGGGGAGATTTAGGGTCGAGTTGGAGACTCGCTAAAACCAAGTGCCACAGAGGACATGATGGAGATGATGTATGTGGATTAGGGTTGGGGGCGATAGAGCGGTATATCACGGCGGGATAAAACTATGACGTGTCTCGCGTTATCAGCGGTTGTTACATATTTTTCCCCACGCTGAGGTCGTACTCCCCGTCCGCCGCTGTCATTTGAGGCGGGAGAGAATTTGATCGGCCGTCGACCAATCAGTGAGATTAGCTGGAGCGCGAGGCGCGAGTCTGTGATAGTGACGCCGCCAAAAAGGGCCGCTGGCGCTATCGCCGCGACATCGCCAGCGGTTAAAATTCGATTGCGGACATTCAGAGTAGAATAACGTTCCGGGTCGGAAATCGTGCGCTATTTGTGTGTCGGACAATAAAGGCAGAATTAACGAGTGACCTTTGGCATACATTGAATTTGATGTGTTGACTTTCAATCCTCAATTGAATGCCAGAATGCCATTTATTCTTTATGGCTTCACGGCTGATATGTGCGCGTACGTAAGAGCGGGTTATAAAAATATTGATCCAAGCAAAGTATAAAGTGCTGGCGAATTTCTTTCTTACTTCACGACCTTAAAAAGGAGGTGAGATGAGCGCTAATGAGTCTCAAACAATTTCAGCGTACACGCAGATCATGGAGAGAACCATCCATCACTCGTGACACCGCTTGTCAAAATGATCCCGTTTCAGTCAACCGATAATGCTGATTTAATTATTCCTTTCGGCTTATGGGTTTCGTCGAGCCTACAAACGCAAAGTTATGAATAGCGCGCTTATGAAGGTCATAATTAATTGATTGTCTATCACTCAAACATGCCTAGTAGCCTTATACTGGATTTGTTAATGGTTTATTATGTATGAAAAAAGAAATGGCGATTGGCAGACGATTGCTTCCCCCTTGTGGCAGGAGAGGGCGTGGCAGCTCACGGCACGCTGGAGGCACACACACACTATGTAAGATGCGCGCTTGCTTCGTTATACCCGGTTGGTTTTTTTATGGACAGTTTAAGCGCACAACCTTGATGTATTGCGGAGAGTTTCTAAAACGGTTTTTAAAGAACGGCTATCGTCCAACCCTAATGTGTGTGTGGTTGTGTGTGTGTGTGTGTGCGTGCGTGTGTGTGCATGCATATTATTGTATACATAACAGCTAGTCCACACACAAACCGAATGTGACAGGGGAGAAACCAGTGGGGGGGGGGGGGGGGGGGGGTGGTGGTGGTGTTGCATAGCAACAGTGTCGCTGACCAGCTATCCATTCTATCCTTTCTGTAGCATGGACCACTTCCTGCTCTCAACACATCTCTGTTCTCTGGGTGCCCACCGTGCAAACAAGAGCCTTTGATAACATAAATAGCACTTGGAATTTAATCACATGCTTTGCAATCATCTGTTTGGTGGGAGACGGATGGCCATTTTGCCTCTCGGGAAATGATAGGGTAAAGATTGAATAGGGCAGCGTGGGCATCTGAGTGGGGTCACCTCGTGTTGCTTCAATAGGGTACATTTTATATTGTAACACACTGAAGCTATGCCTTATTTCACTCGCTTGCTGTTTGCAACTACTAGTACTAAACTACATGTGTCCCTCTTTCCTCTCCCTGTTTGTATTCATTCGAAAAATCTATTTCTGATTTGGTCATCTGTCATTGCGTCATGCAAGATATGCAACCGTCATCACATTAAATCAACAACATCAACATCAACAACAACCACAACAACGGCAAGAGGCGAACAGCCACCTGCTCATGGTAATGTAACATCTATGCCAAAAAAGGAAAAGGAAAATCAGAGCCAGGCGGCGCCAAGCAAACGCAGGAGACCTCCGCCGGGAAACAGCTGGTTTCCGGCCGGGGATCCAGGCCCACCTCCTCGAGCCACTCCTCACCAGGTTTTCCAAACGGCGGAAGGGAATTAAGTTCGATGACTGTACGTCAATGGGTGTGGGAGTTAAGATAGTCAAGACGTCATTTGTGTGTGACAATTAGGACGGGAACGGTAACTTTTTTCGTGGTGCGGGATATTAGATTTGAATTGAGCGTACGAGTGTGTCCGATATATATGGGAATGGTTCTAAGGGGGAGCGGTCCTCGGTGTTTGCACGAGGTCTGGTTCTGTGGAGGCAAGGGCAGGGGAACCTGAATCCTGGAGAAATCAAACACACGCCCAGAAATCAAGAGCTATACACCAGAGAACAAAGGAAGAAAAAGAAACCCATTCAGTACAGACAAAAACAGTCCAAAACAACCCAAACAACACCAGCACTTGTCATAATCAAAACAAAGCAAATTCATCACCACCGCAAAAAACAGAGACTGATTGTTTTCTGGTTTTTGCACCTTGGGTGGCGGGAAGGTTTTCCAAACTGAATCAAGCGTAAAGAGAGAGAAAAAAACAAACAAGGCAAAACCAAACAACGACGATCACAAATCAAGGAACCAAAAGAAGTTAACCTCTCGTTCAAATGCAAAGTCACGTCAAAGGCACAAGAAAAAACCCAACGGAACGTAAAAAATTAAATATATGAATTTGAAGAAAAAAAAGGAGAACTAAAAAAAAGTATATTGAAAAATCATTGAGTCAACATGGACAGCTGGCATCGGGTGAAGTTTTTAATTACCTCTTTACGCCATAGGCCATATTAAGCAAATTGTCCAGCCTGTAAAGAGAAGGAGGGTTCTGGGGTTAATGGTGGGCAGATGGTCGACGCACTCAATGGAACTAATTCTACATCCCTGTAGGAGCTGCGTGGTCCTCCTCGCTCAAGACTCAAACAAACCCCATCCATAAGTGGTCCATTATGCTGGGAGGCCCCACTGGGTAACACTATCTGCTGTCGTCACTTTATGCACACACACACACACACACACACACACATGTATATACAGTAGCCCGCTTCCAGCAAAAAACACTTGTCAGACTAGCCCACCGCTAAGCCAGGTTCTGCAACCAGAGCACAGCTAGTTTCGCTACGAGACGGCAAAAGCTAATCTAATTATCAAGCAGAGCAAAGGGGTCGGGGGGGGGGGGGGGGAGTGGGGGGCATTGGTGGGGTCATAGGGCGCAGCGTTGCATCTCACTTGGCTGGACAGCCGTAGTGCGATGCAAAGGCAAATACTTGGCAGCGAGGGAGGATACAATGCATGTTGCTTTCCAAACCGTTAAATTGATGCCAGCACAGAGACGGTCTTGGAGGTGGAGGGAGCTTCTCCCACTAAAAATGACCGGAGACAAAGAAAACACTGCATCTAAAAAAAGGACGGCCAGCCAAAGAGTTCTGTCAGTGTTAATGGTTTGGCGTTTGAATGACGGTGAGCGAAAGAGTGAATGGCTGGTGTGTATGTGTGTGTGTGTGTGTGTGTGTTTGCAGTGAAACACATTAACCACATGTTTAACTCCAGTCATGAATTTATGAATGCGCGTGTGTCTGGTCCGGGTCACTGTGCTAAGTGCTAAAAGGTCAAATCAAACGTACGCTGGTAGTTAATGGGTATGTACTGGGTATGTGTCTACAATTAAAAAAGATTAGTATATTAGTATATTAGGTAAATTGCCTTTTTTTTTTTTCTCAATTTCTGCCTTCCCAGTGCTCCAGTCATCCCAGCTGGCAAGTATAGATGCACTGTGTATGTGTGTGTGTGAGTTGGCAGAAATAAACTAGTTATTCTGTGTGTGTGTGTGTGTGTCTGATGGTGTGTGTGTGTGTGTCTGATGGTGTGTGTGTGTGTGTGCGCGATTGGCTATAAAAGACCTGGTGGGGATGAACCCTTGTGGATGGATGCAGTCTGCTTGGTGACTCAACGACCTTCATTCCTCACCAGGCCCTGTTCTGTCTCATGTCTTATTAACTCGGCCGGCCTAATGGACAGAGGGCCACGGCTTGCTGAGCAACAGCAGGTCAATGGCTTCCCTCTCCTCTAGGAGTCGTCGAGGAACCGTGCGGCACATTTAAAACCAGTTAAAATAAAAGTTGATTCGGTACGCTCGGGTTCCCGTATTCACACTCCATCAATTGGCTTTAATTGAAGATATTTAGCAAATGTGGCGAGATACAGAAACGGGTTTTAAATGTGAAATGTTGGCATTTTTAACCATAAGCCTTTATTCTTTTATATATATACTGTATATATATATACATACATACATCAATGTTTGTTTGTACATAGACTGTAATATATCATTGCCACATTTTTATATTTACGTTTACATTTAGGGCATTTGGCAGACGCTTCTATCCAACTTGACTTACAAAGAGTATACATAGTTATATGTATCAATGCATTTTATTTAAATTATTCTGAAGCACAATTCACTTTAGAAACTACTTTTTTAGCTGACCACCACTTTCACATCACTCTGAGTATTTAGTTTAGTTTCACGCATAATTGCAAGTGGTCGGGAAACACCGTGGAAACAAAGTGAAAAGGTGGAGATGTGGATATCGACTCATTAAGGTAGTAATTAGCCTATTATGTGGGAAGGGAGTGAGCCGGCTGCTTTGTGGGTAAATGAGTCAATTGGAGTGGAGGCTCTGAGGACGAGCGCTTGAGGCCCAGGGAGCAACAAGACATCTGCTGGCCGCTGGGCTGATGGGCCACGGCACAACAACCTGCCACAAAGCCACACACAGACACACACACACACACACACACACACGTTTACACAACAACAACACACACACAAACAAATACAAACCTACACACACACAAATACACACACACACACACACAATACACACATATATACAAACAATACAGATCACACTCTCACACACACACACACACACAACACACACACACACACACACAGACGCATCGCACAGCCCATTTTACAAACACACACACACACACACACACAACACACACACACACACACACAATATCACAAATGTACACATGTCACACACGCATAAATGTCATTTGCTCACATGTTCACACATACGGACGGAGGTATGGAACACACACGCTCACGTACAACATGTGCTTCACTCTGACACCCGAACACACACGCACGCACACACCACACACACACACACACACACACACACACACACACTCAGCCTGCAATCAGCTCCAGCTGTTTTTCCTGTGCGCCACGTCTCCAAGCGCCGCAGAAACAATGGATCTTTTGTGCTGCCTTTCAATGCACGTGTTTTTTGTCTCCTGCATCTTTTTGTGACTCTCTAATTAAAATTGGCTCCTGCCCTGGATATAATAAGGCTAGTTTGTTAATTAGTGTCATTAGTTAACGTCGCGGCAATGGAAGCAAGCTGAGATCCAGGGGCTCGGTGTTGCATTGTGTGTTTGAGTGGATTATGCTTGATGTGTTCACAGAGCCCAGCCGGGCGGACAGGACATTGGCTGGTCCTGTTCCAGGCCGACATGTGCTTATCAGGAAGACTCTATTGGATGGTTTCGACAGTTGGACACTAAAACACAATGAATTGCACAAAAGGCACAGCACACGCTCTGGTGAAATACATGAAGTTGTTGCTGTCCCTGATTGGCTGTATGTGTTCCAGACCATAATCACCTGGGACTAATTCCTTTGGGGACATCCCTACGGTTTGCTTCCTCGAGTTACTCATTGATTGTGTGGGCGAAGCTACAGTATATGGTACACTTAACAATGCAAATCTTAGTTTGTGAATCAGGCTTATACAAAAGGTATTATTACAATTTGAATACAAATATTTAATTAGAATCTTTCCTGATGTACCGTACAATGCATTTTTTTTCCCCCAATATCAACGAGCTGACTAGTATTTCAGTTTTGTGTCTGAGTTGTGTATGTAGAAGTCACGATGTCTTAAAAGTCTTTAATTCTGTATTGTTGAGCGAGCACATTGGTGGGCTTAGTTTAGTTCATTTATTCATTAAGATAACCTTTAACACACATTTTAATTCGCCACCTGTTGTCGGTTGGATTTATACTTCCATCAACCATCACAACCGCCAGGCACTACAGTTTTGGTTTTAAAAAAATAAAATAAAAGACGAGTCAATCCAAAGCCACGGGTGAACAATACCGCTCGTCAAAAAAGAAAACAAGACCTTTTCGTTAAAAACAAATGGAGCCTACTCATTAAAATAGAGGGTGGAATTTGTGAATGCATGGCTCTGGAGGGAGGTAGAGGGGGCGGAGAGATGGTGGGTGGATAGAGGAACACATGGATGGGGGGGGGGGGCGTGAGGTGGAGGGGGGGGCGAGTACAGGCCTGGAGGTTATGAGTTGTGATGGGTAGTGCAGGCTCTCCCGCGGAGCCTATAAATTGCCTTGGCGTATCGCAGACCCGCAGCCCTGCTACATCGCTCAGGTGTCACGCCGGGAGAGCGGCTCCACCAGAAATCCAAGCCTCGACTTTGATGGAGAGTAAACAGCACGAATAGCTTAGTGTTGTTGGGGGGGGGGGAGAAACCGGTGTAAGCTTGTTATTCCACCTAAACATCTGAAAGTATTTTTATTTCATACTGTCTGACCGCCAGGTGGTGCGTATCCATTGCGTGTGCGTGTGCAGGTTGAGAACCTTCGACCTGTGACCCGGGTGACGTACGCCACACACCCTCCAGCACTCAGCAGTCGTTCCCTGTTCATCTTCTTGTATTCAGGCAGGTTGTTAAGGTTGTACCTTGGGTCAGTGGTCAGCTCCATTGTTAGCTTAGCCACCGTAATTGCGAGTGGTCTCGTTGGCATAACAGGCTTTTGCATGTATGTCAAGGGAGCTTGGCAGACTGATAGCTCGACACCAGATATGGCTAGCTCCTTAAGCAACATGTCGGTGGTCTACCATGTAACTCATTCGGGAGGCACACGAGATTCATGCAGAGTCTGCAGGTTTCACAATGTATGGTGTTATGGGCCATTCCCCATCTGGCAAGCTTCAGGGCAATGCAGCTTCCATGCATATTTAACGGTGCAGCAGACTTGTGTCAAACCCCTCCCCCCCGGGGGAGTGGTGATTAAATCCAATGGTGGATTATTTGGTGCTGGTACAGCAGGTCAGGGGTGGACCTGTTTGCGTAAGATTCCTCAATCCATTGCCCTTATGGTTCTCATTGATGGAACATTCGAAGCCGGGATGCACTCACTCATGCATGGCGAAACGCCCGCCTTCATGCATTTCCCCTTTTACCAATTGATCCCCTACTCCTCTGGGTGCTGGGGTGAATCGCAGACAGCTGCTGGTAGCCCTCAACTGGCCAGGTGTGATTTCCATTACTCCACAGTATTCTTGACAGGAGTCCATGGCTCATTCCCGAGAGACTAGATCTGTGCTTCCAACCAGAAGGCAGTATCTGGAACCCAAACCTCGGTCGGTCACATCACTGGGTGTGGCCCCTGAAAGGGCCATAGCCAATTCTATCCGCCTGTGACCCGGCGTTAATGGAGACCATACTCAAATCTAGAGCACTGTCCACGTAGAAACTGGTGGAAGGTGGAAGCTTTTTGCCAGTTGGTGCGATTCAGTGGGAGAAGAACTGGACCGTTGATCCACTTATTCAGACACATTTGAAATGGATGTCTTTTAGCAAGGCCTTCCTTCTGGCTATTGCATCAGCTAAACATGTGACTGAGCTCCACACCTTATCCATCAGTTCCTGCTTATGCTGGAATCCTGAAGGGACAGGGCTGAAAGGACTCTTTGGCCTACCCGTCATGTAGACTGACGCTGCCGTCAGCCGGGTATGTGAACCGGGCTTTTAGTTTGGCAGCATTTGAGACTCACACACAGGAAAGCAGGAGCCCCAGTTTTATCGCGCCCCGTCTGGGCCCTGAGGTCCTACGTTGACAGGACTGCTGTGTCTCGGCAGTCCGTTGCATTGTTTGTGCGCTACACAATAGTCACTTAAGGCTGTGCGTTGTTCAAGTTGAGGCTTTCCAACTGGGATGTTGAAGCTACTGTGTCCAGGCTTGCGTCCCGTTACGCTTGGTATCAGGTGTCTCACGCCACTTGGAGCACGGCTTCCTCTTGGGCTGCAATGAGAGGCGGCGATCTGTGCAGCGGCGACATGTTCATCGGCATGTACAGGTGCGTGTTACGTACGTCACCGAGATCACAGGTGACGTGTTGGTGGTATCAGGTCTAAGGTCAACCTGCACATGCACGCGATGGATGTCCAGGCGCTAATGCACCTCCTCTGCCGATCGTCCAGAATGTATAGATCCTTAGTTACATTACACACAACTCTCAATACCACCCCCCAACATTTAATCAAATCACTCCTTATGTAAAATGAATTGTGTTTTTATTGGGCAACCCACAATAAATAATGAACAGGAGTATATGGCATTTATGTGGTGTTACAACTGATTGGCTGCAGACAGCCTGGGCAAAAAATATGGTTCTGAATGAAATGATAGACACTACCTAATGCCCGCTAAACCTGTTATAGGTCTGGAATCC
>PIJE02001240.1:68193-75693 GCA_002895965.2 Coryphaenoides rupestris | reverse complement strand
TGGCGTGTTGTGTGGCGTATTACTTTCACTGCATTTCGTTGTATTTGTATACGCATGCATCGCATCCGTGTCTCTGTCCGCGTGCGCAACCTTGAAACGACGGAGTTCCACTTTTTGTGCTTATTATGCAGACAGACCAGCGCGACGCCAAAAAAAAGTGCAGTTTCACTTTACTTTTCCGGACACACCTCACTCGTTAAGTCGATTGGTCACGGCGCCGAGAGCGTTTTCGGGATACTCGGGCGTTTTAATCGCGTCCGCCATGTTGCGGTTAACGCGGTGGACGAGGAAGAACGAGGCTTCTCCTTTGTTTTTCCAACATGGCGCACGAAAAGCGCAGACCTGCAATCAGCGGAGGCAAGCTGCCAGCTCACTCCACGCCAAAAGACGCTGCTTTCAGCGCGCTCAAGAGGCCTTGTGTACTTATCAACAGCCAAGCAGCCATACCAGCAATATTAGAGCACAATGCGCTAATGTACAACACCCTCAATCTCACTGTCTCTCTCTCTCTCTCTCTCTCTCTCTCTCTCTCTCTCTCTCACACACACTCTGTTCCCGTACTTCTTTCATTCTCTCCATCCATCTCATCGGCTGTGTTTCTCCTCATCTCGTGCCTCTCTCTCTCGGAAGGCTTATGTAACTCGCTCTACCTGTGCTTATCTCTCTCCGGCACACAACACACCAAACAGGCTCATTGGCTGCCTGAGTAATAACACCGCACCGCCACACACAGAGAGGGAAACATAAGTGTATATAGGGGGAGAGAGAGAGAGAGAGAGAGAGAGAGAGAGCGAGCGAGGGAGAGAGGTTGGTGATGGGGAGGAGGAAGGAGAACCTTGACAGTCTAAGACAAGGAGAAAGGGGAGAGTATGGGAGAGAGAGAGGGGGGAGGAGGAGCACAAAGGGAGAGGAGACTGTGTGGAGGTGAGGGTTAAAGGACGACGCTGATGAAAGGAACCGGTGGCTTTTCTTTACCGCCGCTGTGCAGGCAAACAAAGCCCGGTCTAGAACCTGCTCTCATTTCCGCCAAACACTGACGGACTGGCAGGAGAGATGACTCCTCCGAGAGGCCAGGGGGAGGACGAGGAGGAGGAGGAAGAGGAAGAGGAAGAGGGGGACCTGGACTTAGCTGGCTGATGAAACAGCACGCATGCACACTATCACACACACACACACACACACACACCCACGCACACATAAATCACACTCAAATACAAACACACACACACACACACACACGGACGTGCAGACATGGCAACATATTGTTTCCTGAGCAGCGAAAAACCCAATCTCTCTCTCTCTCTCTCTCTCTCTCTCTCTCTCTCTCGGAAGACTTGCGTGTGTGTGTGTGTGTGTGTGTGTGTGTTTTCCTTTGCTGCCTTTTCATGTCTTTTTTTTTCCCTCCCATTTCTTTTCTTAGGTGGGCTATAGTGTGCCAGTTATATCACACGCTGATTAAAACGTGCTGTTCTAATAGTTTTACAATATGGCGCGGAGGGAAAAGCAAAAAGCGTCGCCCCGCTCTCCTGCTGCTCTCCGATCAGAACGAGAAGAAGAAAAAAGAGCGAGGGGGGGGAAATAAATAAAAAAGGCAGCAGCTAAGCAGTGTCCTTGTTTTAAGCTACGCGACGGAGTCTGACTACAGATGGCGCATGAAAAAGCATGGAGGAGAAGAGACGGCTTTGAAGAGCGGCGGCGTCGTCCTGCCGCTTTAGCCTCTGTCAGCGCCGCCGCCGCCGCCGCCGCCGCCGCAGCCATCTGCCTCGCGCCGCCGCAGCTCCGTTGCGTAAGCGGACGTTTCATAAGTAGACGCACACGAAGCGCGCGCACACACACACACACACACACACACGATATAGCATTTGTTGTGTGTGGGCTCCGGCATTCGTCGCGGTAACAAACAAACAACTGTATGGATTAGTTGATTGAATTGACCAATTAAACGGGAAAACACACGCGTACTACAATGGCGTTGTATTGGAGGTTTACCCCGGGGGGGGGGGCGGGGCATATTGAGTCACGTCGGCTCCACTGTGGTTCCGGAGAGCAGGCAGACGGGCCTTTGGGGCTCACGCAAACATTAGCGGGGGGGGGGAAACGCAAAATGAAAATATACACATTCATCTCAATAAAATAAACCTTGACTCAGGCTGTCTCGCACATTTCTTCACCCACCGCACTTTGTCCAAGAGACATTTGGAATCCCGGGCGGTAGTAGGAAGGAAGGAATTGATTAAATAGATTTATTCATATTTGTATGGCATGTTTTGTTCCCTCACCGCTGTTTGTCTCGGTTCCCCGGTGTGGCGGTGCTGGTACGTCTGTAGGCACCATGAGAAGACCATCGGTTACCACGTCTATGGGGGTGATGGTGGTGGTGGTGGTGGTGGTGGGTTGGTGGTGGTGGGTGGTGGGGGAAACATTCCTTACAGTCTCTTTACTCTGCGGCACTGCAAGGGACCAGGGATTCGGGAGGCTTTGAATGGGAACATCCATAATTTAATTTGAGACCGGGAGATGTTCTACGGGGGAAGAAATGTTGTGGCACGGTGAACCAGCACGTGTACAGCTTGACCCGCACAAAAGACAGGAGCGAGCACAGGAGTCCCGGCCATATTCTGTGCGTGTGTGTGTGTGTGTGTAATAATATATCTCTTGAACACGGACAGCCCCTTTAACAGCCCCCCGAATGACGTGTCCTTGACGAAACGTCAGGCTGGTTACAGAGAGAGAGAGAGAGAGAGAGAGAGAGAGGAAGGGGGGGTCGGTGAAGGGTAACCTTGCCGATCACTTGTATTTGCCCATCATTGATCACGGGTATTGACCGCCCCGTGAAAATAGCCCAACCATTGATATCGATGTGGCCGGGGCCGCCTGTGATATCCTATCTGTTTCACGTTGACGGCCCTCCACCGCACACCGACTGTCAAGGAGGATCCAGGAGGACCGGCGGCCGTCCCGAAGGTTAGACAGACGGACGACGACGGACGGACGGGCGGGCGGGCGGGCGGGCAAGCAAGGGCGGGGGGGGGAAGAGAGAGAAATGCTGCTAGCAGCTATTTGCACAGATAAAGAGACAAAATATGCTTAGCCATTCAGAAGGAATCAATAGCGAGGGGGGTTGGGTGGGGTGGGGAAGTAACGGGTGTGTGTGTGTGTGTGTGTGTGTGTGTGTGTGTGGGCAGAGATGGAGAGATATCCTTGTCAAGTCAATGCGCTCACTCCTTTGACTCTCTGAGGGGGGACTCTCTGTCTTTGGCAGCTCTAAAGGGTTTTATTTAGGCCGCCTCTGACTGTGAGTGACGCTAACCGCGATGCTGGAAAGTTCATGCTTGTCTGGGGGAACAGCAGAGTGACTGCAGGGTGCATCCTCCTGATGAGCGGGGGTCATCGCGAGAGCGGGACGCCGTGTTCCTGTTTTGGACCCGAGCGGGGCTCGAGGATCAGCCGCTCCCATTCTGCCCACGGTACCCGCGGAACGCTTGCTGGCCCGCGTCGCCCGCTATGCTCCGCCGCGCGCTTATGTGCTCAGGCTATTTCTGTGCGTCGCCACCGCCCACCGCCGGCCATCTTTGTGTTTTCCTGCTACTAGGCGCATCCTCTGTCCACTGCGTTTTGGTTTTTCTTTACAAGATAATTTCCTCTTTGTGGTCCTTACTTGGATTTTTGTGCCTTTCACTGCAGGGTTTTTATTTGCACGCAGTAGCGCTTTGTGGGGACATGAAGTGTGTGCTTCGTGTCCCTGTGTGTGTGGTGTGTGTGTTGTGTGTGGTGTGCGTGTGTGTTGTGGTGTGTGTGTGTGTGTGTGTGTGTTGTGGGTGTGTGTGTGGTGTGGGTGTGTGTTTGCGTGTATACTCTTTAAGCCAAAAAGGAATACAGAAATATGAGGTTGATGATGCCAGGCTTACTGCTCTCAGGTCCCCCTAAAATCTTTCTGTGTTTCTTAATCACCGGCAACTGTAACATCTAATTGGTCATTTAACATTTCTCCTGCTGATCCTCAAGCCTCTTGGGAGACACACACAGGACTCTGCGTCTACATGTGTGTGTGTGTGTGTGTGTGCGTGTGCGTGTGTCTGTGTGTGTGTGTCTGTTATGTGTGTGTCTGTATGTGTGTGTGTGTGGTGTGCGCGCTTTTGCAGTTACAGGAAGATGTCTCCTGTTAGAGGGGACTTGGAGTGCATCTTTTACAGTATGAATGCATGCACACACACACACACACGCACACGCGCACTAAACAAAGACCTGTGTATGTGTGTCCGGACAAAAGGTAGCCGAGAAACAGTGTGTGTGTGTGTGTCTGTGTCTGTGTCTGTGTGTGTGTGTGTGTGTGTGTGTGTGTGTGTGTGAGTGTGTGTGTGTGTGTGTGTGTGTGTAAGTTAGGTACAGTACATTCGGAGCAAAATAGGGAATTCATGTGTACAGCATTGTGGAGTCCCCAGCAGTGTCCTTATGATTAAAAACACAATTAATAGCATTTGCAAGATACCAATATAGCAATAAGTAGAGAATGTATTTGCCGCAGTGGTAACAGGGACACAGAATGAGGAGAAAATAATAGGATACAGGAGAGAACGTCAAATAAAGAAGGGAGGCATCTGCTCAGACTCACTGCAAGCCATCTCCGAAGCCTTTTTGTACTTGTCCTAATTATTTCCAGTATACCGTGTGCGTGTATATATATACATATATATATATATATATATATATATACAGTATATGCTTAAAATGTCATTTGCAGGAAAACAGTACATTTGCGCACCCCCCTTGTGAACCACAGTCAGGTAGTTAATAACGTCTAAGTATAGACAGAGCCGCCGAGATGACTCTAATATGACTCCTTCCTCCACATTAGGTTCCAGAGATTCTCTCTGTTTCTTTAATGCCACCATCCTCCTCCTCCTCCTCCTCTCCCCACCTCCTCCTCCTCATACCACTCTCTTGTTAGGCCGATCCGCTGCTGTAACAATATTGTGATTATCTCCCCATTACAGTGAGAGTGTACTACTCTATCACCTCTCATCTCACTCTACCTCCATTTCCCCCTCTCTCTCTCTCTCTCTCTCTCTCTCTCTCTCTCTCTCTCTCTCTCTCTCTCTCTCTCTCTCTCTCTCTCTCCCTTATCTCGCTCCTTTTACAGTTACAAATGGCCCCACTCACAATCCACCATCATCTCTATTCCTCCCAAAGTTTTACCGATACGGTTTTATTTTTTGGATGGTGTGGGGGGGGGGGGGGGGGTAGGAATCTATTTCTGCCGCCAACAGGCAGAGGCAGAGGCAGAGGCAAGGCCTGGCGAGCACATTAGCCGCAGCTCTTGAGAACGCTCAGGTCTATAACGGACAGCGTTGCTAAGTCAAGAACGGCACCCGTAATGAATAATTGAGGCTCCGGGTGCGGCATGCGTCACCCTTTCGTGTTTCCCGTGGCCATCATCTCTGCCGTGGCTCTGCGGTGTATTTATACCTCCGATAGCCCCTTCCCCTACCTCCTCCCCCTCCCTCCCTCCCTCCTCCCTCCCCCGGCTTTGGGGCGGGTGGGTTGTTGTTTTTTTGTTGTTTTTTTTTTAAAGTAAGAGATGAGGCTGCACTGTGAACAGATGTGTTTCTGTTTGGCGCGTCCTCCTGACTCCTGTGTTGTGCTGTTTTTCGCATGGCTGTGCTGTGCTGTGGAGGAGAGGAGCAGAGTCCCTCCCCCTGGGGACCGATATCCCGGTGGCACGACAGGTCTGCTAGTTAAGCAGATAAATAGACGGGGAGATGTGTCCACCTCGTCCTCTCTCCGTATCCACGGTAACCTGCTTTGTACCGCCTCCCTCTCTCTCTCTCTCTCCTCTCTCTCTCTCTCTCTCTCTCTCTCTCTCTCTCTCTCTCTCTCTCTCTCTCTCTCTCTCTCTCATGCCGCTGCGCTTTTATTGCCCCCTCTGCTCCTTCTTTCCAAGGCCCTGCTACCTCTCTCTCTCCCCTCTCTCTCTCTTAGTCACCTCCTCCGCCTCTCCTCAGCATTTCTCCTCCACCATCGTCTTGGCTTCATCTTCTTTATTGCTCTTTCGGCTTTCTTACACTACCCACCCACCCCCCCCCCCCACCCTGGACATCCAATCCTCCCTCCTTCACCCTCTGCTACCCTTTTCTCACCTGCTTTTTTTTTTCTTTTTCTTTTTATCTCTTTCTGTTTCCACGGCCGCTTTATCCCTCATCCCTCCCACTTCTCCTGCACCTCCTCACTGCTCCCTCCCTCCAGCCTCCCGTGTATAAATATCACCCTGCTCCCTCCCTCCCCCCCTCTCCTTCCCTCCATACCTCCCTCCCTCCCTCCCTCCNGTCCTCATGTTTCCTTTCCCCACCCTCCCTTTGTCCTCACCTTGCATAACCCCTTCTCTCCTCCCCCTCTCCCTTTTCCACTCCCCTCTCCTCTCCCGTCCCCTCCCCTCACTTCCTCTCTCCTCCTCTCAAGTCCACCCCACCACCCCTCGTCTCTTCCTCCTCCTCCTCCTCCTCCTCCTCCTCCTATCCCGTCCATTTTACCATTTTACTCCCCTCCTCTCTTCTCCTCCCCCCCTCCTCTCCCACCAGCCCACGAGGGTGTACATTCCTGCCAGCAGTGATTTATTCAGCTTAGGCAAATGAGAGTGTCTTACAGTGCGGCGCTGTTTCCGTGTCATCAGTACACATTGCTCACAACAGTGGAGCAGGTCACCGCCCGCAGGCACCACCACCCCCCCCCCCCCTCCCCACCACCCCCCGGCCCCCCCCATACCCCTCCCCCTCCCCACCACCCCCCGCCCCCAACCCCTGAAACTGAATCTCAGAGACACGCCCACGGGCGGGCATCCACCGCGGTTACAATTAGCCGGTTGTGACTCATTCATGTGTGTTTGTATGTGTGGTGGCATGATGTGTAATCGAGCATGTGTGCGCTTACGTGCCGTGTGTAAGCCTTCAGAGATGTAGACGGATAGCGCAAACACACACACACACACACACACACACACACACACACACACACACACACACACACACACACACACACACACACACACACACACACACACAGACTCAGACACACACACACAGAGGCCGTGTGAGTGCAAACATAAACACGAGCGTGCAGGCGAGCGTGCTAAACGCTGGTATTTTTGGCTGCATACAAACACAAGGAATTATCTAAAGACGCATGACAGAACTCACTACAGTTTGAGTAAACACAAATACACACACACACACACACACACACACACACACACACACACACACACACACACACACACACCCACAGGGACATAGACATGTAAGCAAAAACTATACTAGTATGAGTATGAGTGGGTTCTATGTGTTTACGTATGTACAGTATGTGTGTAGTTATGTATGTGTTTACATATTAGTGTGTGTGTATGTATGCGTACTGTATATGTATGAATGTGTGTGTGTGTGTGTGTGTGTGTGAGTGCATTCATATGAGTGTGTGTGTGTAAGAGTGTGTGTGTGTGTGAGTGTGTCT
>PIJE02001240.1:28193-63193 GCA_002895965.2 Coryphaenoides rupestris | reverse complement strand
CCATTGATTTAGAATAAGGGCAAAACCATATCAGTCTCCAAGGGGACTTTAATAAGAGGTATTCAATTCCAGTTATTGACTCAATTATTTGCATGCAGTTATGTTTATTACATCTCAAACCAATGAATCAGAATTAGATTCAAGCTGGCCTTAGATCATATTCAACCAACCTATGTAATAAAATCTTTATGTCTAGACTGTACGTATGATTGAAAGTGATGAAGGAGACAAAAGGGACATTAGCGTCGCGAGTGTTTACCTTGATTGTTTTGGTCTGGAGTCTGAGTCCGTTTAATGTGTTGATGGCCTTCTCTGCATCCTTAGGGTCGATGTAGTTCACAAAGCCGTAGCCCAGACTCTGTCCTGCAACCGCAAACGACGGCAGAAAAAGAGAGAACAACCGTTATTTTTCTTAAACAAACATTCCGCTTCTTTTCCCGCCCACTGGTTCGTTTCTCGAAAATCCTCCCTTGTTGACAACCACCAAAAGAAGCGGTTCATTTTAATCTGTGTTGTTCCACGGTTCCCTGTCTGTTCCCGGACGGAGGACCGGAGAACCCCGTGGATGAGACAGGGAATCTATTACAGTTTTTTGTGGCGGCGCCAAAAAAAAACCACCCACAAATAAATAAACGCAAACATCACAACATCCCCTCCTCCCCGTTTTTTCCCTTCAAAGCTGAGAAAACGCCTCAGATTGCCGATTCCTTCAGAGCGGCGGGGGAAGCGAGGCTGACAGTCTCCCAGTGTTTCCGCCGACAGATCCAGCCTTTCAAGAGGCGCGGGTCTTTAAGCGGATGCCTCCAGCCATTACGGCCCTCAGCTGTAAGCACTCTTGCAACAAACGGGCGCCTTTTACCACCACAGCTCCCCGACCCCAAAACACACACACACACACACACACACCACACACACACGGAGTCCCGGCTCGTCCGAGAGGAGCGGCACGGGGGCCCCCCCTTCCTCCGACTAATGGGAACAGACAGCGGGTTAGTCAGAGACAAAGTGAATCGCAAAATATGGAGCGCATGGCTGTTTCACCAAATAAATACATGTGGGCTATGGAGATCACAGCGAGAAGAACGGCTCCGCACGCCGTGCAACCCAGGACCCAGGAGGGACTGGTAGTGCTCACATCAAACAGCCCGAGATTCCGCCTCCTCCTCCTCCTCCTCCTCCTCCCCTCTACTCCTCCCTCTCCTCGCTGGATTAACCGTGGATTATCAGACGCTCTCTATTGTTAATTAAAAACCTGCCATCCTAGAGAGAGTTCTGCTATTTATAACTAACCCTCCTCTCTCTCTCTCTCTCTCTCTCTCTCTCTCTCTCTCTTCCTTCTGCTGTTCCTCTCTCCTCCTCCATCTCTGACTCTCAGCTGACACCAACAAGACAGTCGCGCTGAATCCAAATATAACCACCATCTTCTCGTCAGCTCAATACACCTAAAGCAGGAGGCATGATGCACATGTGAAGCCACGGTTTGAATGGCAGGAGGTCGCGTATAGTTGTATTACTTGCTTCATAATATTTAGCACAATATAGTTTGTTCTCCATACAAATGTGCACACAGAAGTGTAGTACAGTACAGCTACAGTAAGTCACCCCCCCCCCCCCGTGGCCCGGTTGAAGGTTTTCAAGTTTAAATAAAAAAAAGCGAAAGTTTCAGCGGCGAGTCAATGGCGGCGTGATGGTCTCTCGACTCGCTCTCTTCGTGTTGGGACTCTCCATCCGTATCATCGCCTCCTCCATCGCTCTCCTGGGATCCACTCTGCCGTCACCTCCCCTGGCCCGCGCACGCTGCCTCAACAGGGGAGTGTGAAGTTGGAAGAGTGAACCAACCAGAAGGTTAGACCGAATGAAGTGTGCCGGCGGAGAGCTCTCGATGCCGCGTGATCTAAATGGGCTGGCTGGTGCTGAGTCATAGCGACACACGGACACACACACGCACACACACACACACACACGCCACACACACACACACGCGCGCACACCACTGAGCGCTCGGACCAACATGCAGCCCAAGCACAAAGCCTGTGGCTCCCATGATGGACCCTATACAATGGAGAGGCCATATGCTGCCTGCTGTGGGTGTGTGTGTGGTGTGTGTGTGTGTGTGTGGTGTGTGGTGTGTGTGTGTGTGTGTGTGTGTGTGTGTGTGTGTGTGTGTGTGTGTGGTGGTGTGTGTGTGTGTGGTGTGGTGTGTGTGTGTGTGTGCTGTATTGTGTTGTGTGTATGTGTGTACATGCTGTGTGAGTGTGTGGATATGTGGTACGGAGTGTGTGCTGTGTGTGTACGTGTGTACACACCAAAACCTCAGTGCAACCTTGGTGTTGCAAGTTGCACTGTCAACATTTAACAGCAGTGTGTGTGTGTGTGTGTGTGTGTGTGTGTGTGTGTGTCGATGGGTGTGTAAGTAGGCATGTAAGCGTGCGCGTGTGTGTGTGTGTGTGTTTTGCATGCATGTTAAAGTAATGCTCTTTCACTGAATTGAACGCCGGCACGCCACACGCCAAAAGCCTCTGCAGAATAGTTTTGCCCTGCCGAGGGCTGCTTACCCCTCGCTCCCATCCTCCCAACTCCCCGTTTTGGCAAGGCGTACGGACTCCAGGCCTGGGAGACGGGTGTGGGGGGAATGGGACATCACTGCCTGGCAGCCTTCCCCATGGGGAGAGGGGTACAGGGGGGAGAGAGAGGGGGAGGCGGTGGGGGGGGGGAGATCCGCCTGCAGCACCAGAGGGAAGCTTCCACATTCCACAAGGGGAATTCCATCCACGGATTCCAGCCTTTTTTTGACGGAGCAGCTCACAGCTGGTGTCCCAGCGGCAGACAGCCTGGGGATGGATGGGTGGATGGATGGATGGATGGATGGATGGACGGACGGACGGACGGACGGACGAGTGGGCGGAGGACGCCACGGTCGGCACGCCAACGCACGACGCGCTCAGATGTGCGCATATGGACACATGTCCTCGCTCACTCACACAGCGCTCCCTCGCCCACACACCCACACTCACACGCACACGCGGCAAAGTATGTCCGCTCAGCAGGGGAGCAGACATCAAGCAGAGATGACTGGAGTGTTGGAGGCTGGCGGCAAACCAGAGAATGTCAACACCAGAGAGAGACGACACCGCCAGCTCCATCCTGGTGCGGTTCACATAATTCATCATCATCCGCACCACTAATGATTTTACATGCATGCATGTACTCACACTCACACACACACACACAGGTGATCATGGTGCAGTAGCCCAATGCAGGAAAAGTCTCAGACACGAGGCTCAGTCAGTACAGTGCAAGAGGGGGCACAGCGGGGGGGGGGTGTGGTCTGCTGTGCAGCCTGTCACAACAACAGTCTGCCTCTCAGCCCTCCCCCCCCCCCCCACCCCCCTGCAGTCCCACAAGCTGCCTGCGTCGTGCGGCATCGACGCGCCGCGACATCATCAGCTATAGCTTCGGTTCCGCTCCAGATCTCGGCTCTGTCGCTCGATGCCTCCGTAAAGCACGGCGGCATCGCGGCATTCAAGCGGCCCAGCGTGGCTTCCGCTCAGCACGACACCAGCCACCGTCGCCGTGGCCACCGCCACCGCGGAACACCGGGCCGCATATTCACCCGTGTGCAGGGAGAAACGGCAACGGATGCCGGCTGCTGGGGGCTTTATGCGATATTAAGTGCGGCAAATGCGTGAGAGAGATAAACTTGAAAGCCTCACAAATGAATGTTAATGCCTTGTCAAGTGAACGGGAGCTGTACAGATCTAAAAGCGATAAGCGCATTTAATGCATATGGAGTGCATGTTAATGGTGTGTACACTATAGGCTGCGTTGAAAATCGGCAGCAGGTTCCCTGAAATATGCCTTCAGTGTCGACTTGAGGGAATATCTTGAGGGTGGGGTGACAACGCTTCTAAAAGAGAACGCCGCTCGAATTGAGCCTCTAATGGGATCGTTGATCCTATGGAAAAGATACGACGTCGATGCAGCTCAGTTAGCCTAATAGAACATGAGCTCAACATATTGTACATGATACATACGCAACCGCATAGGTTTAGCTGGTGTTCTGCACGCAGCTTCCCGGAGGCACCGTATTACTGTGGCAGCACGGTATGAGCGTACCGCCATACCGACGCCTAATCCTTACGACTCCATTCCTCCGGTGACTGTGTTACACACTGGCTGTGGAGGAGGAGGAGGAGGGCGGAGGGTCATCAGAGTTACCGGGGCGGTGGGCTCCCGCGGTGAACACACCTCCACGCTCTTAATTAGACCGCATATTTGTATGAAAGAGTAATAAAGTGGAGTGGAGGGAGGCGGGTATGTCCCCTGCGTGGTGATGGTGGACCGCGGCTATTTCCAGAGAATGCCCCATCAGTGTGGCGGCGAGGTGCTATGAGTAAGCTTTTATTTGTTTCCTGAGGAGCAGCAGGTTGCCCAATGTGTGAGATGAGAAAATGAGTACGGCTCCAGCAGGCAGTTTGCCTGCTGGCTACAATGTTGGTGTACCACACACACATATACACACACGCACACACACACACAAACACATACACACACACACACAGACACTCACGCGCGTGCATGTGTGTGCGCACACAGATACAGACACACACCCACATGCACATATACACACACACACAGCACAAACACATACGCACACAGACACACATGCGTCAACAAAATTATATCATATTCTGATGCATAGAATGTCATATAATCTCACAAGATGGGCACGGCAAGTATTCTGTGTACGATACAATGCACCAAGCACATTAACATGAATGTGTTTGCTGGACTACAAGGCAACAGAGGGCTGCCATACGTGGAAATTGCTCCCAATTGTATATAGCCTGTCATTATGTATGTTCCGTCGTGTTGAATGTAACTAAGAGCCCTGTACTGTAGACATGAAAGCACATTTCAACTCCCGCAATCATCAGAGACGGTACACTGTAGACCTTTGATCTTGGGGCCCTAGGTACCAGGGATGGCACAAAATGCTGGGGACGATTCACTAAGCTATACACCTTTGATGGAGCTTCTTTCACATGTACTCGCAAATCTAACCACTGAATATCTTAAAAAGGGTATTTTCTCCCCCCTTTGAAAATCCTGCTGCCTGCAAAACACGTCGTATACAGTGAACCGAGCGCGCCTTTGAATATCCCCAGCATGTACGTATGGGCATGTATGGGACTATTCTACCCACGAATAGATGCGCAACGTTATTTGGGGACGGCGGCGCACACGTTCTCCAGCCGAGCCGCGCGGAATCAAAACCTCTCACGCGTCGACCTTCTTTGCAGCCCGCAACTGATCTGCGGGTTGAGCCTTCGGAAAAATCTAAATCCACTTCCTGCATGGAGTGAGTTGAACAAACTGTAGGCTAACTAGCGCTCTTCCAGCGGAACATTGGGGGAGATTCAGCACGTCATGTGGGAGGGGACCCTGATAGACTGTCCTCAGGAAACCCAGCTCTGGTGGTGCGGAGGTGGTAGGGATTTGGGGGGGAGATTGGGGGGGGGGGGGGGTGGTGCCACACCCTGTCAGGAGCCATGGGGGCCGTCTGTCAAGCGGGGCCAATGAACGTGGGAGGGGGGTGGGGGGCGGAGACAGGAGAGGTACTACACTCATCAGAGTCTCGGGTGCATGATGCTAACACCCCCCCCCCCCCACCCCCCCCCCCCCCTTCGGTGAAAACATGGCAAATCTGTTTGGTCAGTCTTAAAATTAGAAACATTCCATGAGGCATAGTGGAAGAGGGCGGCTGCGGCGATGGGGAGAATGTGGAAACATTTCAATTTGTCAAAATAAATGTGTCACAGCGGCGGCAGCGAGCAGCAGCAGCAGCAGCAGCAGCAGCAGCAGCAGCAAGTCAAGGTAGTGCTATTTCTGAAGGACCAGTGCAACACTTGGAGCGGTGCACTCGTACCTGCTCCATGTCAAAATACACACTCACAAAGCTTCATCTTCATAGGTCACCGAGTGAGAGAGAGAGAGAAGAAGAGAGAGAGAGAGACCAGCGAGTTCCCCAGAAGAAAAAGCCTTACACTTAGTGAACGAGAGGCTACACCACCGCAAAGCGCTGTGACTTGAGCATGAGACATCGGTACATATCATGTGGCGTGTATTGAGCCGGTTTGAATAACTAAATTCATAAACAAAGCAGCGTCCCCCGCACTTGCATATTTCCAGTGTAGTTCCCGCTCCCACTCGCTCATTCAACACATCTTTCCCTCTGGGGTTGCCAAGGTAGCAGCCACTATTACAGTGACGAGGCTCCCACTCCGAGTTCCCAAGGCCTCCACCAACACACACACACACACACAACCTTGCACACCTTGACTTATCCACCGCCCCCTCACGGTGGCTCCCTGAGCCTTGTGGCCAATGTGCCGGAGCCTGCATTGTGTGGGCAGGACTGCTGTGTGTGTGCGTGTGTGTGTGTGTGTGTGTGTGTGTGTGGTGTGTGTGTGTGTGTGTGTGTGTGTGTGTGTGTGTGTGTGTGTGTGTGCTGTGGCCGTGATGAGATGTGGACGGGAGAAAAGCTGACATGCAGAGCGGTCCCTTTGAGTCCTGGACACAGGCCCACCGTCGGTGCAGCTAACTGCAGGCTGCCATGTGTGCAATGGATGGTCACCGCTCCGCTGAGTGATATGCCCACCATGATACGCATTGGTCATTGCCACTTCCTGCCAGGAAAAGAACCTGGGAGGAGTGTGTGTGTGTGTCCGTGTGTGTGTGTGTGCCTGTGTGTGTGGGTGGGGGGCTGCCTGGTCACCTTCAGCTGAGGTCGGTCTCCGAGATCCAGCCCTCCGGCGTTTCCAGCCTTTGAATCTGAGGCTGACACGGGGGACCCGAGAACCCTCTGTGTTCCGTGTAAAGGGCACTCAGATTGGAATGAGAGGGGACAGGGGCCGACTGAAAGGAGGATGATTGGAGGTGGGCGGCTGGAACATCCAATTCTGGGTTCTGAGCAGCGGGAGGAACTCTGTGTGTGTGTGTGTGTGTGTGTGGAGGAGGGGGTTCGGCAGCAGAGAGACAGGACATTCCTGTGGCTTGGGACTCTGAACTTTAATGTGTGTCTGCCTGCCTGTGTCTACACTCCCCGGGCTGGCAGCTCTCTTAATACCTGGCTTTTGGAGATGTCAGGTTCTCTCAGCATCTCCCTCCCTGTCAGCTCTGTTCACGGCTGTCTCCAGCCTTCAGCCACGCGAGGCGGCTGATAAAAAGCGGCCCAAAATCTGAGCGATCAACACCGCGACAGATCTCGCCGCGACGCTCAATTCACGTGTGGGAAGTAAAAAAAATAATAATAATGCAGTCGTTTTTTTTTTCATTCCAAGGGCACCTCATTGTTTGTGTGCGGCATGGGAGTTTGCGAAGGTGAAAAAAAAACGTCCTCATCACAGGGCAAAGGGAGGGAATAATATAAATGTAAATATTGTCGAGGATTGCTCACCTCGCTGTGGCGGTAATGTGTGAAACAGCTCGGCTTGCATCCCGAAGTACAAAGAAGCGATGCTCCCGAGCGTGTTTCCGGATGCATATTTCAGCGGCAACAAAAAGACGTGGGTAAACTGAGGTTTACGTGGTGAATATTTGATTCTCTCCTCCTCCTCCTGCTGTCAGACCGACGGAACAGCGCGTGCCGGGCTAAGCTCCACCTGCGCGCTGTCCTCGCAGGTGAGGGTCGGCATACATATTTCATGCCGAAATACTTGCGGGGTGCAGTCGACGCACTCGGCGCGCGCCATAAATGGTGCGGGATATTAAAGCGCTGGCAGCACCGGCAGCCACTGTGTTGTTGTTGTTGTTGTGGTGCGCAACAGAAATTAAGCCAGGTATTGTAATCATATAAGCCAGGTGTGTGTGTGTGCCTGCGCGCGCGTGCGAGTCTCTTAGCTCGGCGTGGCGCTGCCTTGGCGCGGCTGTCTGTCACGGGCAGCGCGGTGAGGTGCTCTGGCACAGACTACTCCGCAGCTGACATCACAGTCCATCTATTTTTCATAGCCAACATCTGCTTGGGTTGCTACGTTGTCACTATGATTCGCGTTCCGATATCTGGATTCCAACGTTGGCAAAAAAAAAGCCCACAACAACACACAACAACAACAACAACAACAACGCACGGAGGATGACAAGCGAGGGTGTGAACGGGATTTGGTGAGCGCGCTTCGTGGCGCTGTTTTGCCATCACGTTTCTGACGGAGAGACGGAGCTTAATTTGATTTTATAATATGTGCGGGGGGGGAAAAAACCCAACAATGTCGCTTATTAAAAAAGGTGTTGCTGGAAGTGGTTTGCTAGCCGGAGGCAATATGGAAGACAGGCAGTCAACATGAGGCATCGGGAGGTTCATTGGGAAGCAGCGTGAACCGTTTCCAAAACAAGCAATGCAAATATCCCTTTGTATGAATATTCGGAGAATACGCCACGCTTGGCTCCGGTTTGTCACTGGCGTGGCGGAGAACGCAAAGAAATGTTTGTCCCTCAAAACATTAAATCACTCCATTTTTATCAAGGCGCAAAAATCCACAGGCGCAATCAATTCTTGTTCCAGCATGAAAAGCCATTTTCTTTCTGCCATGTCGTTATGAAAACAAATGCGTTCATTTATCCCGCAGAAATGCAGCCGATGCAGAAAAATGATCCTGAGAAATGAATAAATGACAGGCTCAGTCAATTCCCTGCGAGCGCGCGGGGGTGTGTGTGTGTGTGTGTGTGTGTGTGTGTGTGTGTGTGCGCATGCGTGCTCGCTCGCTCCGTCTGCTCGCGTGGAAGAGTTGCCGACGGTACAGAATGGTGATCGAGGTTTGCATTCGGGCACGTTGTTAAGACCATTAGAATTTTCCCCGTTCCTCCTCTCTCTCTTGGGGTGTGAGTTTAGCATTAGCATAGAAACAAACAGCTCGTTCCCAATCGCTGATGTGAGCTTTCGGAATTGACGATTTTCAACGTCACAGAATGTTCGGGAAAATAAATAAAATAAAAAACTATACTGTGGCATTTAGTGCCACTTTCGGCAGTGCTTACCGCCGCCACACAATAACATTCTTAACTTAAGCGTTTTGTCCTCCGCTCTGAATGCAGCCGATATAAGTGGCAAAGCTGCGACATACACACAACATAATCTGAAAGCGCTCGCATCCTCCCTGCCGCCGAGGCTTAGGGGAGCGGTGACAGCCGGCAAGACAGACTCACAGGTGGAGGCCTATTTGGGTTCCTCCGCGAGTGTGTGTGTGTGTGGGCTGCAGCTCGGTGCGTGTAAGCTCGCCTTAAATAAAAGATTAACCTGCATTTCCCTGGTGTGTTATGAGAACACTCGGCAGGGGCGAGCCGTGCAGCCAGGCGGGCATGCAGGCGGGCAGGCGGAGGAGGTAGGGAGGGAGGGAAGGGAGGGAAGGCGAGGGGAGGCGAGGGGAGGTGCATGGAGTGGTGGGGTGGGGTGGGGGTGGGGGTGGGGGGACGGACACGCTCCCTCCACCCAGCTGAAGGACGGAGCTCAGCCCTGGCGACGGGAGCGAGATGGAGCCTCCGTCCGCCCACGCCTAGCCCCCCGCCACCAGACCGTCCTCACGCCGCCGTGGCCTCATGCAAACTGACAGGAGTCGCTCCACGGGATGCCGGGGACGAAGGAAGCTCGTTCTTCTTCTTCCGCCTGTACCGTACCGGGAGGGAGGGGGGGGGGGGGGGGGCTCACGTGGTCACGCCTCGTCGGGACACACCGACACCAGTTGTTTTGCTACGGAGGCGGCAACAGCGACAAGGACACGAGTGACTGGGATGAAACAACCGCAAACTTGTTCGAGTTTTGCGACGAGGCGTTGAACTTGAAGTGTACCTTTGTGTGTTTTAAATTAGAACCAGACTCGGCGATCACGACGGAATGCTAAAACAGTTTGTCTCCCGTTATGTGTTCTGTTTTAACTGTACTCTGCTCTGCTAAATACAACTCACTACGGTAAAATAACACATCCAACTGCTCGAGTTTAAATTAAATCTATTCCTTTGATCCTTTATTCCTAATGCATGTATAGCAAATTATATAAAACAACTTCACTTTAATCGTAATCATTAGCCATAATATCCCTGTAGAACTTTGCTAATATATAACCAGTATATATATCATAAATCATATTAAATCATTTTTCACTCGGGCGATATGGTGAAGTTTGACAGATATATTATGGTTTGACAGATATTGCAATGGCGATATTTTTCAACATTTGAGGGAATTATGATCATTTTTGCATCGCAATTTTCATTTTCACTGAAATAATTATGACTTTTAGTCATGACCAACGTCCCTGTTCCTGCCTCTGGGTGTTTTTGTGTGTTTTCCTTGTATCTCTAGTTGTCATTTCCCACCTGTCCACCAGATGCCCTCGGACTTTCTTCTGAGCTGCGTCGTTTATCTCCCCGCCTGCACTTAAATCAATCATGAGTTCCTCTATATATGTATCCTACCGCTCCCTCTGTTCCGTGTCAGTAGTCCACGCTACACATTGCTTGCTTGTGGTTAGCTCTCGTGTTCCGTACCGCCGCTCGACGTGCCGAGTCTGTAGGTTGTGTTCTTTTTTCGTGTGATGAAGTATTTTTCAGTCGTCCATTATCCGCCTCCGTCCGCGCTTGTACCTCCGCCGTAACGACCGGTTAGGGGGGTCTGCACCGAACTAAAATATTTCCTTCCATCTCTGGAGTAAAAAAAAATGTGTTGGCCAGAGCCTCTCTGCCGCACTACCGTACATCATTTTTATTTTAACGGTATTAGGAATTTACGTTCACACATTTTACCCTGATCAAAATATTGCAGCTCCTGGGATTTGGATTTTGCACTCGGCCATATTGGAATTTTGATAATATTCCGATTCATTATTCAGCCCTGTTTCTCACCAGTCACAAGCCGCACACGTGTACGTTGACGATCAAACCATTTTCATAAACAGACGTATGGAGTCAAATCTGTCCGACCATTTATTCAATATATACACACACTATACAATAATTCTACGCCCGCGCATATCGATACGTGCGGAGCGCATCACAGGCACAATCATTACGTTTGATTATGTGTTGGGCCAAATCGGTGTTGTTTGGCTGTGCGTTATCCATACACTCTATGGCGTTATCCGCTGTAGTTTCGTTCATGATTTCAATAAATGCTAATCCAACTGATTCCTTTCCATTTGGTAAAGCGATGTTTCATTCATTCCGCGTTCCTTTAATGTCTTCCTTTATGTCTAAATCTATGACAGGGGTCAGAAAATCACGTGGCTCCACTCTCAAGTAGTCCCGTCTAATCTTTGTAGTCCTCTGTTTGTCGTTTACTCCCATGCCGTTGCATCTATTCTTTTAAAGGCACGCAGTTTATTTTTATTTGTTTGCTTCTTAGTTAAAACATAGAAACTTCAAACCGCAACGAAATATTTTTTTTCATTCTTTTCGTTGTTTGTTTTTCAAATAGATTTTGAAAATTGTGAAGCTTTTTGAAAAAGATATCAGTCAATACCACGGTAATCAGTCGACTGGGGACTCTCCAGAATCGGAAACGGCTTCGGACCCAAAAAACTGGCAACCGTCGGGCTCTCGTATTCACAGAAGATGACGGAGGGCTGCAGGTGCGTCTACCAAGCGCCAAAAATAGAGCTCTCGTTCCTAGTTCCACCACTTTGCATTTCCTCTCTCTCTCTCTCTCTCTCTCTCTCTCTCTCTCTCTCTCTCTCTCTCTCTCTCTCCCACCCGGCTCAGTGTGTTCACAATTCGGAGGAATGCTAGTGAACGAAGAGAGAATCCTCTTGGCATCCTCCAATCGCAGGCCGGGGACGGGGGGGGGAGGGAGGGAGGGTGGAGTGGGGGATTCTGTGTTTTGGGGCGGAAAGGCAACGCTTTGTTAGCCTAAAAGTTTGCATGCGGAAATTGCACCCATGGGACGGCAACGGAGGCATACACCGCAGGGGGGGGGGGGGGCGGTTGAGGCACCACGGCAGCATTGATAAATATAGCTCTTTGTGTACAGCGAGAGAAGTACCCCAAATGAGAGTACAGGAAGCTTCTTCTATCCTCCTACAAACGTATGAAACGTTGAGGCCTCCTGCAGGCTTCTATGGCTGTTTTTGTTGGCGTTCCTCACACACAACATCCCGTGAAAGCACCACTTCAAGGGGAAGCATCCGGTGAAGAGAGCGGAGAGGCGGCGACGGATGACATCGGTGCCGTACGCTTAGCCGATGTTCCGCGGGTCATTTCTGATGAAAACGCCGACCTACCTATTTCCATGGCTGTGAGTGACTCCTGTGAGGTCCTATTATGTGGAACAATTTCAGTATGAAAGGAGCCAACCTCCAAAGAGGAGTCATGTGGGGAGACAGGAATACTGTCGGGTGTCTTGTGACCGCCAGAGAGACCCCGCGGTGGTGTGCCGGAGGAACGGCGGCCGGTCGGGTATGCTGCTGCTGCGTGGTCTAACAGCCGCAGCTCTTGCGCTGCAGCGTCCACTTAACGTATTGTTGAAAGCAACATTTTCAAATGATGATCGTGGGATGCTGTGCTGATAAGTGCATCTATTTGTGAATACTGTAAATTACAGTGCGCCGCGCACACGCATGCCTGTGTGCATGTGTGTGTGTGTGTGTGCCTGTGTGCGTGTGTGTGTGTGCCTGTGTGTGTGCATGCGGCGTGCGTGTGTCTTCTTTGTACCCCTCGAATGGCTGGCTGTTGTCGTGTGCCTGCCTGCCAGCCTGGTGCTCTTTAATGAGATTATCAGGGAAGAGTGTCAGTAAGTAGGATCTAAAATGAAAGCCATTATGTGGCATTATGAGAGAGGTCCCCCCCTCCCCTCTATCCATCTGCTGTGCTGTATGGCCACCCACACAGCCACTAGGCCCAGATTATAGCCATGATTAGCGCCGAGAAGTGCTGCTTAATTTAAACACCTCTGGAGAACATGTTGCGCTCCGCTGCAGCGGCGCGCTAAAGCGATGTGAACGCACATGAAAGGCAGGGCTTGGATCCCCGCTTCTCTCCGAGACTGCACTCCAGGCACTGATCCAGACCAAATATTCAAACTGCCCTGGCAACACTCCAAATAATATTTGACCCAGGTCTTGTGCAAGCATTTGCGGAGCTATTCATGCCCTAGTTAACTCGCAAGATCTTTGTAATGGTCGTGTGGGCGTGTGTGTGCGTGTGTGTGTGTGTGTGTGTGTGTGTGTGTGTGTGTGTGTGTGTGTGTGCGCGCTGTGCATGTACACTATTTATTTTTTACCCTGTTTGATATCTGTCACTCCACCTACAGTTACTACTGTATAGCGTGCTTTTGGTTTTCGTCTGCTCATCCTACAAATGCTTCGACAGGATTCTGTGAAGTACAACTCTCTATTTTAAGTAACCAAAGTAAGTAAATAAAACATGTCATTTCCATAGGTACTGTACATGAGGGGTTGGGGTGTTATATAATAAGAGTGAACTGGCCAACGCACCACTGTGCCCCATGACAGGGACGGAGGTGGACCAGCTCAACCCCGGAGGCTAATACAGTCGGTCCGTGGTGTGAGTGCGGGGGAATCATTAAATGAGAACGGTACCTGTGGTCTCACCTGTGATCTTGTCACGGACAAGCTTGCAGGACTCAATCTCGCCGATGCTGCCGAAGAGGCTGCGGAACTCCTCCTGGGTCATGTTCTGCGGCAGGTAGTTGACGATGAGGTTGGTCTTGCTGTCGTCGGTGGCGCCGCCGCCGGTCTGCATCGGGGAGGGGCAGCCGCGGCTGTTGGTGGTCGGCCCGTTGGAGGTGTTGCCGCTGGGGCCGTTGGACACCGGAGCCTCCATGTTGCTGATGATCTGAGCGCCGGGAGGAGGTGGAGGCGGGAGTTGAGGAGGAGGAGGAGGAGGAGGAGGAGGAGGAGGAGGAGGGAATAGAGAAGGGGAGAGGAGTTTTCATGAGGCAAAGAATTATACGGCGGGACATTAAGATGAGGTTATTATGTAATAGAATGTTGTTATGAAACCTTATTACAATTAAAATATGTCCAGCAATGTACACTGTCAGTTTGGCATGCATTTCAATATACTGCAGACAGTGTGCCAGCGTGCCAGTTTAAAAAAAACAACAACTATTTTGAAAATCTGCAATTCAAAATAAGCATATACTAACACAGTAAAATACACAAAAACATGCCACCAATTCTTAACATCCAGAAATACCATCAACAAACAGAGTGGATAAACAGCTAAATATTCATGCAGACAGTGAGCGATGTTTCTGAATAGTTTCTTTTTGATTTTGAAAGCTGTCAGGGTTTCCGGGAGCTGGTACGGAGCAGGGGCGCCCCCCCGGCTAGCTACCTAACCGCTAGCTTACTGCTGCCGCCGATATACAACGGCTGCTGTAGCCTCCACTGTGACAGACAAAGAGAGAGAGAGAGAGAGAGAGAGGCTCTGCACACAGCGTCTCAGGAGCAGGAGTCGTTTGAAGAAGAGGAACTCTTATGTACGCTTACGAGAGAGAGAGAGAGAGAGAGAGAGGGCGAGAGAGAGAAAGAGAGGGAGAGAGAGAAAGAGAGGGAGAGAGTGAGAGAGAGAGAGAGAGATGAAGGAAAGTTGCCTTTTTTTTTGCTATTGTCTCCCATGGGACATTCATATTTGAACAGAATCCATTCTTGAATAATTCCACCATAGGAACAGGAATGCTATGCACCATTTGAAAAAAATACAATCAACATTTTTTCCCCTCAATAAAATTATTCGGTTTTCTACAGCCCACGGATTTCCTCGTGGATAATTACAATGCGACTGATATTTGTGCAAATGTGTGTGTGTGTGTGTGTGTGTGTGAATGCTTGATGGGTATGTGTATACTTAAATATGTAAAGGGTGTTACGGTACGGTACAGCTGTTGTACCGAGAGCCTGACTCGAAAGTAAAACGCTCTTAGAGACACGCCGCTGTTGAAGAATAAAGATATATATACAACACACGTATGAATTATACCACTAATGTACCTACTGTATTACTAGGCCTATGTGCCAGTGCTGCTACGTGGACATTATTTTATTTAACAGTGTGTTTAATTATAGTTTAGTTAATTATTTAAGAAGCTACATCCTACTCTCTTGCCTATTAGTCCAACGCTCACTAGCATACGGCCTCTTTCAAGCCTGTTACAATCAGGACTTGGGCCTACATGCTAAAAGGCTAATTAATTTCTAAATGCATCTTTCCCTGATTCAATCTGATGTTCAGTGTCGTCATTCAGAAATTATTCTGTTTGTAATTTATGTAAAGTAGCCCCACAGACCGAAGTGCTCCTTGGGTTTCCTTTTCCCGTCATTTATTATTTTCAGAGAAACACCGCGCTAGTGCCGTTTAGCTCTATTTCTAGATCACCAGAAGATTGGCCCGTGAGATAATTACATATCAGGAAGTTGATTTTAGAAATTCAACACTGTCAAAAAATGAGATGAGATTGAAATGAGTCTTTGTGTTATTTTCTTCATGACTATTATGGTAATTAACCAAAGTCATAAAGCATGAAGAATGGATAATTAATGGGATACGTCTAAAGTGTGCTGGACAGATGCACAAAACGGTAGCTTGACTGTTGATCCTGATTGAAAATGATAGTTTCTGAAAATAAATATTGTATTATCGCTTCTTCACAGGTAAAAAAATGTATAACGACAATAATATGAATTATAAAGAATAATACCTCAAAACAATGTTAAATAGAAGTATTCAATTCTGCACTCATCTTCAATGAGTGGGGAATGTATATGTAAAAAACAAATAACCCGCGGGTTTAATTGTGTTTTGATTTGTCCTTGTTTTTAAATTATAAGGATTTGAAACGTATCGCCTCAATCAGTCTGTGTTTCCGCCATTGTTCTTTTCTGTGCCTCTAACCTCGTGTGGCAAAGACAAAACGCTTCCACGGGAGAACACACAAAATGTCAGCCTTGTGTCTGCTTCAATCCCCTTTTAGCACACAGACATACACACAGACAGCCGCACACACACACACACACACACACACACACACACACACACACACACACACACACACACACAACACACACACACACACACACACACACACACACTGACATATACACACATATATGCATGGAAAACACACATACACATACACGCGCTCCATGGCAACTGCATCGACAACACACATCCGCTATAACCACAGACAACCAGACACACAAAGATGCATACACACACACACACACACACACACACACACACACACACACACACACACACACACCACACACACACACACCACACGCACACACACACACACACACACACACACACACACACACACACACACACACACACACACACACACACATGCATGCACAAACAATGCCCAAAGCCCGAAGCAGAAAACAAAAAACAAACAGGCGAAGAGACGTCTAAAAGCTCTCAAGATGAGAGCTGCATGCAAATTGTCTTCTGACAGTATCCTCCCTCCCTCGCTCAACAGTATACCGCTGCTCAGAGACAGAGACGAGGTAGAGAGAGAGAAAGACAGGAAGAGACAAAAGAGAGAGACGAGGGAGAAAGAGACGCGAGAGAGAGAGGAGGCAGAGAGAAAGAGAAAAAGAGAGACAAAGATGAGACAGGGATGGAGAGATGATAGATGAGGGGGGAGGGGGAGAGAGAGGAAGGAAGGAAGAGGGATAGAGAGAGGGAGAGCGGAAAGGAGAGAGAGAGAGAGAGAGGAGGGGAGAGATGAGGCAGAGGGGGAGAGACTAGGGACACAGAGAGAGAAGAGAGAGAGAGGGAGAGAGAGTGAGGTAGAGTGTCTAGCTAGAACAGAGCTGATTTGAGAGGGCCTTATTAAATCTGTTTACATTCCCTGCTGGGTCCCCCTCTGTCGGAGACTTTCTACTCTATGGGACATTTTCTGAGGAGGTTTCAAACCAAAATGGCTGACTCTAATTAACGGGGACCTGCAGAGTCCCACTGGCCAATTATATTCCTCTCCTTGTCCCTGCCTACCAGCATTATTGCCGCTCAGCGGTCCACTTGGCCGTGCTTGTGAGCTATCTGGCCGCTCAAACAGCCCTTCCCCCACTTCACCACCTTCCCCACTGCCAGTCCCTGGGCTACGGACGGCGCTCGCTGCACGGCTCCTCGCCAGCCAAAACATGTGCGGCCCCCGAAGACACAGCTTCTCCCAGTCACAAAGCATACATCCTCTGCCGAGCGAGGCGTCGGAGAGCGCCCGCCTCGGAGCCTGCTGCTGCTGCCGCTGCTGCTGCTGCTGCTGACGCTCCCTGTTTTAAAGCGGGCGCTGATGCGGACACACCAGGCGCCGGTGAGCACGAGGCGGCGTTAACCAGAACTCACGACTTCTGTTGAGGTGTTAATTGGAATGCATAACTTATGACACGACAATATGATACATTATTTAACGCCGACGTTATAGCCCGGCTGTTGTTTTTTAAAACATCCGACTTTTATTCGTCGGAATAATCGCGGCAGCACTTTTTTGTTCTGCACTTTAAGAAAAAATAAATAAATAAAACACGTGTCTGCATATACGCGCTCTTAAAATATACATTTGTGCCTCCGTAATCCGGTCTTCTCCCCTCGTCTAAAGCTTTATTACAGTGGCTCACGCATGCAGCAGCAGAACACGCCACGACTATCTCTTGCCTACAGACTCTCCGTTCCCTGCGCCCTGTTTAATTTCCACCCATCAATCCCCGCTATGGATGGAGCTGTCTCCGTCAGCAACCGTCGCCTCCACCCCGATATCTACTCATGCGCGCGCGTGTGTGTGTGTGTGTGTGTGTGTGTGTGTGTGTGTATATACGTGTATACATACAGTAACAACAACAACAACAACAACAGATAAAATCATGGGTGAAAATAAAATGGCGGGGGTGGGGGAGGAAGAGGAAGAGAGGCGGTAGAGGGGGGGTAGAGGAGGGTTGGTGGGGGCATCCATTTGGCGGCGGCAGTGTGTTTGTGGTCGGTCTCCTTACCATCTTTGGCTGTGTCAGCAATCCTTTCTCTGCCCAGCCCTGGAGCTGTGGGAGCTCTGCCTGACGCCACTGAGTCTCTGTCGACCCCTGCGGAGCACAGGGAGGGAGGCAGGGCCCCGCCGGTCACAATCACACACTCACTGTACACAGCGGCGGACGCAAGAAGGCTGCGGTGGGTGTGGGTGGTGGTGGGTGGTGGGTGGTGGGTGGTGGTGGTCAGGGGTGGGTGAAATAGCTGCGGTTTGCGGCTGGAGGGTGACGGTGGTGGGTGGTGGGTGGTGGTGGTGGCGGTGGGCGGTCGATTTACTAAAGCTATACACACAGTATGAACACCCAGCAGTCACACTAAAACAAAGAGGGTTTCATCGGTTAACGAGTGACTGGCTCTACAGAGCTCATCCAATGTGTGTGTGAATTTGGAAAACGTTGAAGGCACCAAATTCACATAAATTCAGATGAAATGGAATAGGAATTGTTACAAATTTCTTTTTTTTAAAGAACCGACTATTACGAAAAATTCTATTCAATATTAGTATTTGAATTGGGCTGATATGACGCACAGCTATGTGCATGTGTGTGTGTCGACGGGGGATGGGGGTGGGTACAGCAATCCTGGCAGCGTTTATAATGAGGGTTTCCCTCTCTCTCTCTCTCTCTCGTGCGCTCTGTGGGTAAACAAGCCACTGGTGCAAGAGACAGAAGAAGAAGAAGAAGAAGAAGAAGAAGAGGAATGAGCGAGAGGAGGAGGAGGAGGAGGAGGAAAATCGCTTTGCCTCCGTCTCCGGGGCTGCTGCGCCGCTAGGTAGCCAGCCCCGCTACAAGCAGCCAATTTAGCCGGAGACGAGGAGGAGAGGAGAGAGATAGGAGAGGAGAGGAGAGGAGGGGAGAGGAGAGGAGAGGAGGAATGACCTCCACCTTCATTGGCTCCTTCACCACGACAGGCGGAGGAAGCGGGGGGGATCAGACGGTGGGAGGGGAAAGGAGAAAGAGGGAGCGGCAAGACAAGGGGTGAGCAATGGGTGAGACACCTTCGCCGGTACTTCAAAGGAACGAACAGGAAAGACTGAAGGATGGAGCTGGGGGGAGCGAGAGAGCAATAGATATATATATATGAGAGAGAGAGAGAGAGAGAGAGAGAGAGAGAGAGAGAGAGAGAGAGAGAGAGAGAGAGAGAGAGAGAGAGAGAGAGACAGTGAGAGACTGGGTGCATGTGGTGTTGTCGACCTGTCTTGTAAAGTTAGGCCAGGATGCTTAATAGCACCCTAAATGAAAATGACCTGTCAGGCAGGCGGGAGAAGGAGAATACTGGGGGGCACCGAGGTTAGGTGTGAAGGCGGGGGGGCGGGGCGGTGGATAATATTGTGGCCTGCCGTTGACAGTTTCCTGTGAGGAGTTGGCCAGGGCGGGGGGGGAATAGGCTTATTGAATCAGCAAGCCAAAGCATCTTTGTTTTAGTCGGCGGGGGGGGGTGGGATGACGACCAAAGGGTTGCTCCAACATCTAAACGGCTGTACATCACGAAATACATACGGCCCGTGAAACATCGACACTCCTCACGAGGGCATAGCGGTGACTGGCATTAAGCTGAAATCAACTGGGGGCCATTTGCAATGCTTTTAGACGTTGACAGTTCATTTTTGGCGAATGCATGTATGCCTGAGTCAGACAGACCGACAGTCAGATTCATATGGATTTGAAAGAGCCTTGAATGGACATTGTTGTGAATGAAATCACCATATACTTATATACATATTCTTGTGTGTGTGTGTGTGTGTGTGTGTGTGTGCGGCCAGCAAAATAAAAACCAGCTGGAAGGCTAAAGAAGTGTTAGAAGTGCAGAGGACGTGAAGCAGTAGAAACATACTCCACCACATTGTGTTGCTGGTGGGAGAGGGAATGGGTGCAGCAGCAGCCAGCAGCAGCCAGCAGGCAGCAGGCAGGGTTGTTGTAGCGTGTATTAAATGTGTGGTGAGCAAAATGAGAGAAGCAGCAAGCAGATGTATATGATTTCTCAATTTGCAACAGCGAGCGCATAGTGCAAACAGGCATCATGTAGGGAGAAGGGAACAATATTGCATTCCTCACAAGTGTGTTATGAGTCTCTGAATTTCATCTTTTTTTGTCCATGCTCAATATTCGATGCACAACCGTTCAAGGACTCTATCAAACACACACCGAACGACTCACCCGCTTGCTCACACAAATACACACACACACACACACACGCACACCCACACACAGGCACGCGCACACACATGCAGACACACACACAATATCTCATCTTTCCTTCTCCCTGTCCCCAGGTTTTATCACATGAACACACTCAGTGCGTCTTCTGATAAAATCTCAAATAACACCGGAATAAAGGCGCAATGCAATTACGTTTACCAACCATTGAGATGAAAAACTACTCATGGATGCATTTTCAATTATTCAGGGAATACATTTTGGTCCGCTCTCAGAAGCTGGGGAGACTCATTATGTAATCAATACACTCTATAACACCATTAATATTTGATGCCACAAAAGTGCTTCCTGTCTTATTGGGCTCCTGGCCAGTGGTTTATGGGTAGTGCAGTCAAACGGGACACGCCATATCCGCCCACAGCGAAGAGCACATTTTCCCTGTTCTAATAGTCTGGGGCGGCGGCGGCGAGCGCAGGGCGCGGTCAATTCACAGCGTCGCTTTAAGCATGTGCAATTCACTCTGAGAGACATTCGGGCGATGATTTTTCCCTCCCTCTCTCTCTCTCTCTCTCTCTCTCTCTCTCTCGCTCTCTCTCTCTCTCGCTCTCCATCACCCGCTATGTGTCACCTTCACTAGCGACACAGGGAAATTTACATGTCTCAGACGCCTCTCTCTCTAGTTCTCTCTCGTCCCATTTTCCTTATTTCCTCCACTGCCTCCAACACTATAAAAACCAGCAGCACCCGGTTCATCGCTGCTGCTGTTCCGGGCCCCTCTCTCTCTTTCTCCCTCTCTCCCTCTTTCTCTCTCTCTCGCTCTCTCTCTCTCGCTTTCTCTCTCTCCCCGTTACTACGGAGCTTACGCAATTAATTTAGCCTGACTTGGGGAGGATAGATGGAGGTTGTAAAGACTGCAGAGGTGGATCACTCTGCTCCTGCTGCTGCAGAAGAATCGTTTTTTCTGGGGGGGGTTTTTTTACTGACAGACGCATTTGCTTTGCGGCAACAAAATGGAGCCACTCAGACCTTCCAGGGGCGCCTCTTACCACACATTGCTATTCCGTGCGCCTCCTTCTTCATGCTCCTTTTACCGGTATTTTGCTGATACTGGAAGGATAAGAGGGGGACGGGGGACAGGGGGGACGGAGCTATCCAGCTAGCCGGCTAACAGGCAAATAGGCTAGTAGAAACTGCTGTACTGTACGTTGCAGATACCGTGTGGCCGTATTATGTAAGTAAATAAAAGTACAGTACACAGCAAAAAAAAACAACAACCAACGGTGTAGCTGCTCCACCACGTTTTGTGCTGGCGTGTCGAAGGCCAGACGACCTCTCCTCTGGTGACGGGGAGAGGATTGGAGGAGTTCTTGTGAGACCAGGGGAGGAGAGACAGAGATTTATACCACTTTACTATCTCTGTTTCTTGGCCAGCCAAATTCCCTCTAATTCTCTTTGCGCTATTGATTTTTTATTTTTCTCTTTGCTCTGCTCTCCCTCCCCTCTCTCACTGCCCTCACGTCCACCCCCACCCCCCACCCACTCGTATCTCTTGTCTGCTCTCTCTCTCTCTCTCTCTCTCTCTCTCTCTCTCTCTATCACCGCTGCCTGCCTTCCTGCAGTGCCTTGTGGGCTTTGGGACAGGCATCTTGCAGGTCAGACCGTTGCGGCCCAGGATCAATTAGAAAAAGTAATTTAGGCTGGGGGCTATAGGCTCACACACACACGCCCACACACACTCTATACACACACACACACTCTATACACACACACACACACGCGCGCACACACACACACAGAGATCCAGACATACGTGCGCCACGCATTGCGATAAACACCCTGAGAGACATAAGGGGCGTGTGCGCGGACGCCGAGGCAAAACAGAATACACACATCGGTGCACTTTATGCACTCTGGCCTGGCTGCCTCCATCCAGCCCCATCGATCCTCTCCTCCTTTGCTAAATGGCTTGTGTCCTCTTCCTCTCTGTAGGACTCGGGGTAATGAATGCTGCAGACTGTGCTAGGCGACGCACACGTAAACCATTCTTCATTTAACTTTAGTTTGACTTTTCTCTCCCTCTCTCTCTCTCTCTCTCTCTCTTTTTCTCCCTGGGTGTGTGTGTGTTCGCCCCCCCCCCCCCCCCCCGGGCTCCATGGTGTTTTAGTACGGTGGACGTGGCTTCCCTCGTACTTACCCTTTGGGCAGTCCACGGATGCTTGCATGGGGTTGGAGGTCAAAAGACGGTTACTGTTTGTTGTTGGCTGTTGTTGTATTGTGTCTGCTGATCATAACATACGTCTTTTTTCTCAATCAGAGGCTTAGCTTAAACTATCACTATTCCGAGGCAGAGGCCAAAAGTTTATTTCACTTTTTCGTTAATTATCTTATACTTTCTGCACTATTTCATGCGGTAATGGAAGCAGTGACAGATAGAACGGCCTCAAGGGGACAAAGACAGAGAGGACTGAGGGCATTCACACACAGATACACACAGATACACACGCTCAGATGCACGCGCCACAACAGGCACACACACACACTCAGATCAAATGCACTCTCCTTTGCTCATCCAAACTGTAGTCGGAACAAGAGCCATTTGTCCACTGGCTAAATCCCCAATTCTGCACCGACGCATGCAGAAAATTGGTGAGCATCTTGACTCTGGAGATGACACTTCAATTTGTGCGGCCCCAGTGACCGGCGCTCTGCGGTGCCTCCCTTGCGGGGGCGTGAGATCCGCTGGACACCTGCCTAGTAGCCGGGTTGACCGGGGCCGGGAATTAGAGGCCTGGCCTTTTTGTCATCCCGAGGCCTTGTCCCACGGGCCCCGCCCCCCCCCCCCCCCCGGCCCTGGCGCCCGGGCTCCCTGGTCCTCGTCACGGGGCCCGTGACAGGCTCAGCCAGATGGTGCCAGCGCCGCTCCCTAATTCATGTTCCCTCAGCCACGCTTCGGTTGCAGTTCGCTTCAATAACGTCAACCCTGAACCCTATGAAATCTCTGTCGCCGCCCTGGCCCCCTGCAGCCTGCCCGTGCCGCATGCCGGGCCTGAGCAGCCACAGCCACAGCCACAGCCACAGGCATCCCGGCTCAGTCAAATCAGTGAGCGCGCTGTGCATTACTGTCGGCACTGCTGTAATCCCCAGGGTGTGACGGATGGGAGTGCTTGCTGTCAAAGTCCTTAACTGGGACTTTATGCCGGATTAAAGGGGGCTAAACCGTCATCGGCTTCGCTATATGGGATCCCATCGCCAATTAAGCGTCATTAACGTATTTAAATGATTTTTACTGAAGTTTGTGATCTCCATTGTGCATTGTCTTCTTTATAATGCAAGCACAAAGGATAGAGTGGGACAAGGCGAGAGGCGAAGATGCAGGGATAGAGTGTGAGAGAGTCAGAAGCATGGGTGAATCAGTCTACAGTGTATTACCTACGCCTGCTAACGCCAAATGGAAGGAGTCTTCCTGGCAGAGACCACGCCCACTCCCACTTCTCTACATCCAACAACCAATCAGATTCTCTTCTTCCAGTGCTCTTTGACTGGAAACGTATCGTTCTACACCGTGCAACCCAACATGGTGTGTCTCGCTATGTACCGGATGTGTAATTCAAAACAGGTCACCCTTGACTGTATTTCTTTCCTTTTTTTTTTGCTGCGCTGGGACAGAGGACAGACAGATCCACATGCAGAGATAGGCACCACAGGGGTGAACTGGTTCCACGTGAGTCAGCACCAGGTGTCGTGACTGAGGACAATGCCTCCGAAAAGCGGTTGGCAGGCGAGTAAGGTACCGGTGCACCTGTGCAGGGAAACTGGTCTTTAGAGTCCCGGAGCGCTCTTAGGGAAGCATACCTACATGAAAACAATCGGCTGCGTTCACACAGAGACACACAGAGTCTGGCGTGCCACGTATCCACCTGCACATGTCAGGAATAAGCAATTTTACACTTTAACGCTTTTGTGACTGTACGACTGTGGCGGAAATGGGTTCCTGGCTGCCTACAAGCACAAACTGAGGCAGCAACTCGCTTGGAAGGAAGCTAAAATGAGGTCCTTAAGGTCCTTTTTACGTCAGGCAACAAATAGACGTCACGTAAGAAAGCGAGAAAAACACAGAAACTAAAAGGTTTCAGTTACGACGCAAAAATATGCTGCATTTTCTAATAGTCGAGTGAAGAGTAGCTCATGTTCCGTCCTTTTGCCGAAATGTCAGATGTATTTAGAGTATTCAATTCTAAGTCTCATTTTGTAAAATAATGTAACGCACTGCAGTTTGTGGATGAGAGAGATTATGATAAGTGGGCATGTCTCGACCTTTTAAAATGGTAAATGTATGATGACGTCTTATGTGTAACAGTCCCATTCTGTTCCATAATGTATTATTATTTTATTGATGTGGGCAAAAAATGACTTTAATCAGAGGTCCCCAACCGTTCTGGGCCGTAACCGCATTTCTAACTCGTTTCTAAAATGTTTGCCACCCCAACTGGATCAACGGTTTTTACCCCAGTCAACGTCTACCCCGTCATATCAAACGTCCCGGTGAAAGTGAGCACACCGCTCTGCTCCACACTAAGTGATTAGCAGTAGTTTGCTCATGGCTATGAATCATTAGGCAGTCAGTTCGTATGTATATCCAGTACGTCTAAAAAAAAAGAAATGCTTTGCTATAATGGATCGTCTTATCTATAGCTCATGTCAGCAATCTCCTGTGACCCCATATGCCTATCAGGCCACCTCAAGTGTAAAATAATGTAAATTTTTACTTAGTTGCAGGTAGCCCTAATCTACTAAGGCTAGGGATAGGTTATGGGGTCAACATATATTATGATGATGATGATGATCATCATCATCATAATATATGTTGACCCATTGCCCTGTAGTCCTACGGTAGGTTTATACAGAATGGGATTTAATCAAGTATGTTTTAAGATTTTGTATTTGATATCTAATTCTAGTTCAAGCTATTTAAAGAATCACACACCGGATGTAAAGTAGTTGAGACAAATTGAACAGCAAGGAAATAAGAGAACACACACTCACACAAACTGACCCACACACACCCACACACACACACACACACACAGTCGGCTGAAATGAGACAGAGATCCTCTTAATCAAATTATTCTTTCCACAATCAGCTGCTACAGTCAGATACTGTTTGCTTGTGTATGTGTGTGTGTGTGTGTGTGTGTGTGTGTGCCTGTGCATGTGTGTGTGTGTGAATGTGTTTTGTAACTGCCTCGAAGCACAGCAGAGTTAAATAAAAAAGACACAACCACTGCTGTCCTAGAGAATTCATTCCAAGGCCTATGGTACTGTGTGTGTGTGTGTGTGTGTGTGTGTGTGTGTGTGTGTGTGTGTGTGTGGTGTGTGTGTGTGTGGTGTGTGCGTGTGTGTGTGTGTGTGTGTGTGTGTGTGTGTGGTGTGCAAGAGCGCGATAGAGAGATAGACGGATAGACAGATAGAGTGCATCAGTGCGTGTGTACCTAGGAGCTAAACTGATTATTGATTTGGCTCTGAACTGGAGCTGATATAATCAAATCGCTTCAAGAGGAAAGGACGGCTGCCTGTCATCCGTCTTAATAAGTAAACAGTTTGATGGAAATAAGGACTAACAGTAGCTGGGAGTGTTGCCATAGTTCCTAGTTAGCAACACACCAGATAAACAGTGAGGAACCAACTGCTCCGACGGCTGATCCGAACTCAATCGCCTTTTCATCCGTTCCGGTGGCGCGTGTACAGCAGTGTGTGTTTCGTCCATCCTGCGTGCTGCTGCACATTCAGTCCCAGCTAACCGGCGCCATCAGCGTCAGCACGTGCGCAGTCAGAGTGTGTTTTCAATGCGGCCCCTTTTGATATCTGCTTAATAAATTATTCATCGCCGTTTCAATCACCGATAATGCTATAAGTGCACTCATCACAGCCCAGTGCGACCGGTGCGTTTCGCGGCGGCGAGGCCCCCGCGCGCTATCTGAGGTTTTTAATCTTGATGTAACTCGACGTCAGAGTGGTGCAACCATTACCGCTTCCTGCTGCTGCCACCGCCGCCGCTGCCGCTGCTGCAGGAGGAGAGGAGTCAGACACAAAAGGACTCACATGTGTACCAGCACCAGTAACAGACAAGGCCTGCGGCATTCCAACTAAACCATCAAGTGTGGCGTGCATTCAAACGAACAGATTAATCCCCACCCCCCCCACCTCTCCTCCTAGTGCCACCGTACAGTGAGCAGAGTAATTGAAAATGCCCACAGGAGACAATCTATGTTCATAATATACAACCCGTTTGTGCCAGTTCGGGAAACGTATAGAAAGCGCGCACGGGGGGGGGGGGGCAGGCTGCCATAAGAGAGACACTGCGACGGCGCCGGGGAGCTGTGCATCTGGGAGATAACGAACATTTATCTCACTATCATTCCCATTTCCTCTCCTTCTTTTCTCTCCCTGCGCTCTCTCTCTCTCTCTCTCTCTCTCTCTGTGTCTCTCGCTCACGCTCTCTTTACTGTTACAGGCAAGTTGACAGGCGCTATTCATCTTCGGCGCTGACATTTATCAGTCTCGATAAGTATCTGAAGTCACAGTCCCATTTCCAGTTTAACGCTGGGAAAGGTGGGGGGCTGATGTCGCAGGGCGAATTGAAGGGAACATGCATTTATTCGTGAGGGAATCCATAGCTATGGCGACGGAGCAGTCACCTTCACAATCCATATTGCAATCTCAAGACGTCGTCGTCGTCGTCGTTATCGTCGTCGTTGTTGTTGTTGTTGTTGTTGGTGGTAGCTGTGAACGGGACCAGACTTGGCTGGGGTCTCCCTGCCTCCGCTACACGCACACTGCGTCACAGTCACACACGGGTGCGAAGGCAAGCTACTCCCAGGCTACTCCGTTAGCATGTCGGGGAATCGTGCGTGGGGACATAGCATTTTCCTTGTACATTTTCCTCGCCTATGGAGAGCTGCTGTCGCTTCCACTATGCCAGTCTTTCATGTACAGGGAGTACAGGGAGTATATATACTGTATATGTGTGTGTGTGTGTTAGTCATTGTGGGTCTCAGTTGACATGCATGTAGATTTTTTTATGTTCTCTGCTACCACATGTGGTGGAATTGCCTGTGTATTTCAGTACAGTATGTACAGTAAGGTAAGGCTTTCTCAGTTGATGGCTTTACTATTTTTGGTTGCAACAAAAGTTGGCAACCAAAAATAGTAAAAAATAAACTATTTTAGGCTATTTAAATTAATTGGTATTACGGATCCTGCTACTGAACATGTTACGTCCAAAGCAGTCAAAACAAGGTATACCATTTTACACTCCCACCAGCACCACCAACACCGAATATTATCCCGCTAAAACGGAGCCATTTTGTTGCATGTTAGCTTGCATGTTCCATCTATAATTCATTTAGCTACAGAATTATATAAATGTTTAATATGACAGAGGCGCCGAGGCAAGTCGCTCGCTTCAAAGTGTGACCTTGGAGTGTCCTTCAAACATCGTGCATCAACAGGAACAGCAGCAGCAGCAGCAGTGGGCCAGTTACACTGCAACTACAGCCCAAGAGGCAACACATATGCTCAGACAACTGGCACACACACACATGTACACACACACACGCATGCACACATGCACACACACATTACACCACACACGCGCACATGCACACACACGCACACACACACTGTCTGCCCGTCGCTGCTTTCTGCTCTTTGTTCCTGGGATGCAAAATGCAGATGAGACGAGTCAGCTGCTACCGCCACTCACATGCAGTGTGTGTGTGTGTGTGTGAATGAATTCCAAAACACACAGGGAACCGTGGAGGATGAGAGACGGGAACAAAAATGGAGAGAGGGAAGAGCAAAGAGAGGGAAGAGGAGGGAGAGGAGCCAGATAGGATAGGAGAGGGTAAAAGGGAATGAAAGAGAGCCGTAGTAAGTAGCAAAGAAAGCCGGTGTTCCCTCGCTTTCTGCACCTTCCACTGAGCACAGCGGCGTATGCACACACACGCACACACACATGAATGCCGCTCCGCCACCGCCGCCGTATTCGCCGCGCGGATATTTATTCTGAGAAGCGGCGAGGCACAACAAGGGCTCGGCCCTGTGTTTGCGGGTATGGCGAGCCGCGCTAGCGCTCCCTAGCTGATTGTGTGTCTGTCTCTCGCAGTTTGAGTCGCTGCCAGAGGAATTAGGTTCTCGTATTTGTGAATCCTCCCCTCGCAGGAGAATGCCTCGCCATGCCTCTCAGATTTCGTAGCCTTTAAAATAAAACGACGGGAAAACACATTTTAAATAAATGAAGGAAAATCGCTGTGGAAGCCTATTAAATTTTCAACGTGACCGTTTTGTGAATCTTCATGTGTGTTTAGGCTGCGCACAAAATGAATATTTAAAAACCAAAGCACACTAATTGGGACAGCGATTGTTACAGCGGGTTCTTATTCAAATAGGCTTTTGGCTCATTAACTGCATCCATCTAGTCTTTATTGAAAAGAAAGTGGGAAAGACATTTATAGACAATTAAATATTGTGCTTTTTTTTATGTGCCACAAAAATTACAATTACTTGTATGTATACTTTCTTCAGACGAAATAATTACACGACAGAATTGGCCTCATTCAGAGTCAACTGCAGGACTAACCCTATATAATTATCTCTTGATTGAACTTGCTCACGCCTATTGAAACGAACACATCAGGAGTGTTTTAATTATATTTCAAAAGGGTGCGTTGAAACTGTCGAGCTATTTGAACAATCATTGTATTAATAATAATACATAGTTATTATATTGTTTTAAATAGGCTATACATCATAACAGCCATTGTCCGGCTAACTGCCCCTTTACACCATTCACCGATGAATCATCGGTGAATGATTATCATCGGTGATGATTAGGAATACAGTTCTACATAAAAAAATGAAATAAAAAGGGAGAACTGCAAATGGTTTTGGTTGTTGTTGCTAAACCACAGTAATGTTTTCCCACTCTCTACTTTACTCCGGTGGTTTACACGTCCTGACGATCACCTGCGTTCTAAACCTCATTAGAGTGCAGGGGCAGAAAGGCAGTAAACATGTAATTAGCTCACTGGCTAGTGTCTCTGTGACTCAAGCCTTCACCTGCTGCTGGAGAATACTGGCTGCCGCAGCTAACTCCCATAGCATCCAGGAGGCCACATGCACTACACAACTGAAAGGATATACAGATACACATACACACACACACACACACACACACACCATCACAAACCAAAGACACACACAAGCACAGCAGCACAGACAGAGCCAGGAAGGTGTACATGTACTGGTGTATGTCCAGCGCAATTCATGGTTACAGATGCAAACACATACCAAAACAAAACAGAGACAACTCCAGCACAAGCCCTGCTTAGATAAAGTCAAAAAGTCTCAAAGCCCAGTCCTGGCGCACACACACACACGTACACACACACACACACACACACACACACACACACACCACGCCGCCACTTACAGTTCAAAAAAATAACGTGACCACTTGGCATTTCAGCAAGCCTGAGCTAATTACTGCGAATGTGTTGGGAGGACGAGAGAGTTATGTCCAGCAGGGGTCTCTGTGCATGTCGACGGCAGCATCAACACCAGCGAACCACCGCAGCCCCACTCCGCACTCGCACTCACCACACCACACCACAGTAGCTCTATCGGCCGACACACCACCACCACAACAACACACAGCAACACACAACAACAACAACAACAACAACAACAACAACACTACTGACCCACTTCGATGAATGAGAAGAATGAGAAGCATGGCAGAGACGGGAATACTTTTCTGTGTTGTTGAAAGGTTACTGAATGCACTGTTGCATATCAGCATGTGTGACATTTATTCAGAGACTAAGTCTGTTGGCGACGTGCCGTCAAAACATTGTTCCGACATGAGAAAAACAAGCGTGTCTTCTTGTTATGTTATGAATAAGCCCATATGATTAATCCACATGAGGTCGTCAGATGTGGGCGACATAAATAGAAATACTCTTCATGTCTACATAAACATGAAAAGGGAATATATATGAACTTTTATATCATGCATAGTATGTCTGTGGAAAACCATGACAGCAATTTTTTGGATTTAATTGAAGCAAATTGAATTGACAAAGATACCTTCACAACTGTGTGTTCTCTGCTTCAGTTTCACTGGTGGTTTAATCAGGCTGTAGTTAGGAACGTCGCCCCGCATCTGATCACACGTCAGTCCCACTGCCCACTCTCATACACTGGCTGACACACGCTACTGCCACACACACACACATGCTACTGGCACACACACAAACACGCACGCTACTGCCACACACACACACATGCTACTGCCACACACACACACACACACGCTACTGCCACACACACACACACACGCTAGTGCCACTCACACACACACAGACTACTGCCACAACACACACGCGTTTAGGCACCTCACACACACATGCACGCTACTGGCACCACACACACATACATACACGCACACTACTGCCACACACACACACAGACACAACTGCCACACCACACACACACACACGCAAGCATGCTACTGCCACCACACATACACACGCTACTGCCACACACACACACACGTGTTATTGCCAGCTCAAACACACATGCACGCTACTGCCACACACACAAACACACACTATTGCCCCCACACACACACACACACACACATAACACGCTACTGCAACAACACACACACACACACAACACTACTGCCACACAACACACACGTGTGTGCATGCTACTGCCACACATACACGCACACACACACAACCTACTGACACAACACACACACACGCCGTTGGAGAGTGACAGGATAATTGTAGGGCTGTATTAATGTTCCCTTCTACTGATATTTCTTTATTAGGGCAGAACATCTCTCGCTTTAATGCCTGTGAGTCATCTTCATTGTCCCTCACAATTGCGGTGACATTAGCCTTTTGTTAATGCTGGATCGGCGTGTTGGCTATACACTTAATATTATCAACCCTTATCTCATTGAAATGTTTGCCCTACCTTCAGTAACATTTAAATAATTTATAGCAAACCATTCAGTCAGTGAATCCCTGCTAATAAATTCCTCTCACACCCCATCCTATTAGCATTGATGTGTAACCTTGGGGCTGTGAGACTGGACAGGGAGCAGGGTGTTCTGCCTGAGGGAAGCTCAAACACTGTGTGTGCATGTGTGTGCGCACGTGTGTGTGTTGTGTGTGTGTGTGTGTGTGTGTGTGTGTGTGCGCGTGGTGGTGTGTGTGTTTGTGTGCATAGAAATATGATGGCCGGTCTCGGAGCAGATAACCCCTACTGTCTCCCTGCAGGAGGCAGTAGCACAAGTGTGATGCACACTCGTATTTATTATCTTTACCGTTCCTACCGATATCCACCTCCCCTTATCAGTGCACACTCCTCTGCTACCCCCACCTTCCTATTTTCCATTTCTTCCTCTGTATTCTGCTGCCACCCCACTCCAGCTACCCCCCCCCCCCCACCACACACCCCCTCTCCCCAGATACACTCCTTGTCTCTGTCAGCTCTGTGTTAATGCCAAGCCCCTCCGTCTACGCTCCGCTACCCCGGCTGCTATGCTAGCGTGCGCGCTGTCCAGGGACACAGGATGCTAGCTTAGCACCGCTAGCCTCAGATTCAATTAGCATTTTGATTGCATGCGGGGGAAAGAAGCCGCTTGGTAACCAATCAAACATTTACTTGATGATAAACAAATAACACTCACAACATTCTTGATTGCTAATACAAATGCCTCTGATTGAGCAGGCTTTTTAATTCTAACACCATTTTAAAAACAAATCAATGGATTTATGTATGTATGTGTGTGTGTTTTTATGTACGTGTATGTGTCTGTGTTTGTGTGTGTGTGTGTGTGTGTGTGTGTGTGTGTGTGTGTATGTGTGTGTGTATGTATGTATGTATGTATGTACAGTGTGTATGTATGTATGTATGTATGTATGAATACATGGATGCATGGATGGATGATGTATGGGTAGGTGGATGGAATGTATTACTAAGTAACTGACATAAGTAAGTATTGACAAACCATGCTTTCAGTGCAGAAGAGCACACACACACACACGCACACACACACTCATGCATAATATGCGACACAGCATTATTATAGGATACATTACACAGACACAGAATATTAAATAAACATTGACAGTTGTGCAGAGCTGCAACTACGAACATGTGCTATCTGCAGGCACACACACACACACACACACACACACACACACACACACACACATAATCACACACACACACACAACCACCACCACACTATCAACATTATGCATACATGAATATGAATTCAAAAAAGGTCCTTACTTCCCCACTAACTGTGCATTCAGCAGCAGCAGTGCGCATTGGAACTTCACTGCACTAATTAAAATCAAGCAGAAATAAGGAAGCCGTTACACACACACACACACACACCGTCACCACCGTACAAAGCACTACTACGCTGTGGTTGGCCCCTCCCTCCCTTGTGAAGCCAGTCTCTGGTCACACCCACCCTCCTCCACCTCCATACCTGCCTCTCCATCTCTCCTAGCCTCTCTACCCATGCATTCTGCTGTTAGCATAACAGTTAGCACTCCCTTACTTACACTTATTTTGCCTTTCCATCTTCCCCGCTTATCTCCCTTATACAACATTTAATTTTCAACAAGGCATGAGGAAATGTCATGTTTTCCCCCCTGAAAGGCGGCGTAATAAACGCTGCCTGAATTCATGGAGCAAACAAACACAGAAAGGAGACTAGAATGGCAATGAATAGACTGTGTGTCTGAGCAGCACAGTAATAATCGCGACCGCCGCAACTAATCTGCTGTAGTGCCGTCTGCTCAAATGAAAAGACTGGTCAACAGTATAACAGAGTATAGTGGTCGGCTGCCTGCAGCCTGCTTCCTTACCATCTTAAACCCATTCCACTCCATTTGGGAGCCGCCGGCCGATCAGTCCCTCTCTCTCTCTCTCTCTCTCTCTCTCGCTCTCTCTCTCTTTCTCTCTCTCTCTCTCTCCCCACACACACAAAACAGCAGCAACGCCTCTGCAAAGAAGGAAAAATCCCCTAGTCTCTCGCTACGTCTCTGTCGCTCTCCTCAAGAGCTTTGCCTCTAATTTCTCTCTCTGTCTCTTTGTCTCTGTTTCTGAGTCTTAGCGGCACGCAGGCGGGAGTGTGCTGGTGGCGTAGAGAGCAGGCATCGCCGTCTTCCACAGAGGCTGCGAGGAGAATGGGGTGCTTAGAGTGGGAGAGTGATGGGCTGCAGCAGTATCCCTCCCTCCTTCCCTCCTCGAGCCCTCCCTCTCTCCTCCCTCCCTCCCTCCCTCCCTCCCTCCCTCGCAGAGCCACCCGCCCAGTCGCCTGCTCAGTCGGAAGGTCAAAACCCACCCACTCCTCCCCCCCCCCCTCCTCCCCCCTCCTCCCCTCCCTCCCCTCCCCTCCTCCTACCCCTTCTGCGGAATCTCTGATTGGCTCCTTAGCCCGCCTGTCTCTGCATCAGCCTCTCTCCCTCCTCCTCCCCCCTCCTCCTCCTCCTGCTCCTCCTCCTGCTCCTGGAGTGTTAACACCTTCGCTCTCTGGCTGGCTCCAAGCCCTCGCCAGGCACACGCCAGCCTCAGCCTCAGCCCTGGCTTGGCAGAGAAAAGGCTTTCTGAATCCCAGCAAAGCAATCAATCGCCGCCGAGGTCTCTGTGCTTGAGTGAGCCGGCAGAGCGGAGCAGAGCAGAGCAGTGCAGAGCAGAGCAGAGCTGAGCAGAGCGGGTGTGCGGCGAGCGGCGCTGTATAGGAGGAGTGATTGCAGCCCGGGGCGCTGTAGTAATAGGATGCCTGTGTGTGTGTGTGTGTGTGTGTGTGTGTGTGTGTGTGTGTGTGTGTGTGTGTGCAGAGCCATGTATATAAATGAGCTATTACAGGGTGAATGAGGGTGAAGTCCTCTGTACGTTTGGTTTACACCACTGTTTGTAACGACTGTGTGGTTGTTGTTGTTGTTGTTGTTGTTTGGTTTTTTTTGGGGGGGGGCTACTCTCTCTGTACGTCACACACACACACACACACACACCAACAGTATGTAGTAGGCTAGTAGTTGTTGTGTTGTTGTCCATAGTTTGCTCTCAATATGAAAATGTCCACGTGGATAATAATAATAATAATAATAATAATTCGTGGCACACAAAAAACCCGCCAAAATAATGAAGAAAAGAAAGAAAGAAACACAGAATGACGCAATACGTTTGGTCAATGATACATGGAAATGTGTGTTATTTTTTAAAAGCAGTTATTAGATGGCAACGATGGCTATAAGATACACCTGCACCTCTGACACAGGTGGGATTATTATTATTATTAAATTGCGCATACATTGGTTTACGTTTACGTTTACGCTACTACCGTTATAATGTGAAACAAAGGTGCTCCCCTGACCAAATATTACCGCGAAAACAACGTGTCCTTCATTAACGATCTTCTTACCTGCCTGCCTGCTGCGGTGTCGTCTACACTACAGAAACACATCGAGAATTATTTCTAGGGAAGTAAAGAGAAAAAAAGCTTTGAACTCACCATGACCATTCTGGTTTCAGTGTTATTGTTAAAAAAAAATAAAAATAAAAAGAAGGGAGGGAGGACTCGCACAACGCGGGGTCCCAAGGACGACCGGATAGCAGGGCAAACGTGTGGATGAATGGAGCAGAATCTTCCCCCGAAAACGCCTGATATTTGCGGTGTGAGAAGTCTACGTTATCCCGCTAGCTCATGGCTCCGTT
>PIJE02001240.1:12500-28168 GCA_002895965.2 Coryphaenoides rupestris | reverse complement strand
CGTAGTTGTTGTTGTTGTTGTTTGGTTTTTTTGGGGGGGGGCTACTCTCTCTGTACGTCACACACACACACACACACACACACCAACAGTATGTAGTAGGCTAGTAGTTGTTGTGTTGTTGTCCATAGTTTGCTCTCAATATGAAAATGTCCACGTGGATAATAATAATAATAATAATAATAATAATTCGTGGCACACAAAAAACCCGCCAAAATAATGAAGAAAAGAAAGAAAGAAACACAGAATGACGCAATACGTTTGGTCAATGATAAATGGAAATGTGTGTTATTTTTTAAAAGCAGTTATTAGATGGCAACGATGGCTATAAGATACACCTGCACCTCTGACACAGGTGGGATTACTATTATTAAATTGCGCATACATTGGTTTACGTTTACGTTTACGCTACTACCGTTATAATGTGAAACAAAGGTGCTCCCCTGACCAAATATTACCGCGAAAACAACGTGTCCTTCATTAATGATCTTCTTACCTGCCTGCCTGCTGCGGTGTCGTCTACACTACAGAAACACATCGAGAATTATTTCTAGGGAAGTAAAGAGAAAAAAAGCTTTGAACTCACCATGACCATTCTGGTTTCAGTGTTATTGTTAAAAATAAAATAAAAATACAAATAAAAAGAAGGGAGGGAGGACTCGCACAACGCGGGGTCCCAAGGACGACCGGATAGCAGGGCAAACGTGTGGATGAATGGAGCAGAATCTTCCCCCGAAAACGCCTGATATTTTCGGTGTGAGAAGTCTACGTTATCCCGCTACGCGAACAACACACACACACACACACACTGTCACAGTCACACACACTGTCACAGTCACACACACACACACGCCGAAGAAGAAAGCAACAACAACAACAACAAATAACCCCCCCCCCGAAAAAAAGAGACTCGAGATTCCCCCCGTGAACACAAACAAGACGCAGAGAAAATCACTCCTTGCCCCTAACGAGCCATTTATGGAGCATCCAGCGCGCGCCGTGCTGCCCGCGCGCAGCCTCTGATTGGCTGAGCCGCTGGGAGAACGGGGCGGGGTTGGTGCTGATGAGAGACGGAGGGAGGCGGGCTCGGTCCACAAAAGTAGTCGCAGCCTCCATCACATCCATTGGAGAAAAGAAATACTGTTTGTTGTACTCAGGTGTAGTTTATTTTAATTGTAAAATTCCTTTTTTTTCCCCCAACAACAACATTATCATTATTTCTGTATTTTATTTTTTTATAGGAATGCCAAAATAGGGAGAGCTGCACTGAATATCTCGCAGTGCAGCAAACTATAAACTGAAACTATCATGACCGACAGAGTTTCAAACAAAAAACATATTTTCACCTATTTGATAATGAGTGATGATGAGAAGAAACGTGGCATTTTATGGTTTGACTTAAAGCCCCACTTATAACACCGGGGTGTTACACAAATAGTGGTGCGTTATGGTCACATCAAATGTCACGATAAACATTTAGAAGTAACCGACAGTAACCTTCAGTATTTAATTTTCAATTAACTACTCCAGGTTTCAATGTCCGCCACATGTCTTTAAAGTCCAGCGTTTAAATATACATGTATTTTTTTTTATCCCATTGTTCTGTCTGTCTCAAGAAGACAAGAAGAGGGAGCCATTGCATCCTGTACATCAGTTGTCTGATGGCCAGCTATTGTTGCCCACACACACACACACACACCCACACCCACGCCGCACACACACACCCCACACACACGCACACACCCTCGCACTATTTTCCATTTCCCTAAAGCTAGATTGTAATCCTAACTAGTTGTGCTGAAAATGTTCTTCCCATCTTTTTGTTTTGCGTGACATGGGATCAAAACATCATTAGATTCCCCAACACATAATCATACTATTTTCTCCGTGCTCCACACAACAGAGACAGGCAGCCATTTAGCTATTGCTCATTCTCATGTTGGTTTGATTCAATTAGCGCGAGGCTTGGCAGCGCTAACATACCGAGGAAAGTCCATTAAACCTGTGGGGTATTCTCTTTTCCATTTAGTAGTCTAAGGCATGCTATGCTAATCAAATTATACCACGTCTGATATTATCCCCATGCTGTGCATACGCTATAACAACATCATTTGTGTTTTCCCGAGGAGTAACATACGGGAGTTTCTTAATGTTTATTTGAATGGCCACCTGGTTAGCTGAGATATTATTAGCAATATGTAACGCAGGATAAAACCTCAAGTATTGGCTTCATGCGTGGCACACCCAAAGCATTATATAGCAGGAGAGCGCATCCCCGTGTTGCACGTTACTGTATTATAAAAGAACACATGTAATGTATATGACTATAGCCACCTAGTGATGTGGTGTTGTCTAATGTTTTGTACATCAGACACAGACACACACACACACACACAGGATAAGCTGAAAACAATGTGTTCCAATGCCATGATGCGGTGAGTGTGTGTGTGTGTGTGTGTGTGTGTGTGTGTGTGTGTGTGTGTGTGTGTGTGTGTGTGTGCGTGTATGCAGTGTAATCTGTGTGACACCAGTGCAGTATCATGGAGCCATGTTGCGTTCATGTCCTAGTTTAGACGACACACACTGTGCACTGCAATGTTGCATATGGGCAGATGGAGGAAGTGCTGTCAAGCACTGTGGCAAGGGCACCCATGCTGAGACACTTTATAGTCTGGAAGATGGAGATACTGCCATGAAATGAATTATCCTGTGGCCTTTCATTTTTCTGTGGACATGCATGCACACGCATACACAAAACACACACACTAATACATACAAAAAAATGATTAAAACAAGATAAAAGCCTTACATTCTTTTTTAAGCATCAAGAATCAGGAGTGTGATGAATAATTATAGGGTTTCCTTTCTAATTGCATTGGGAGATGGAATTTAAGTGTGCTCAGACTTGATTACATGTCAGTTTATTATAATGCTGACTGAAATGAAATTCATTTTTCAGAACATAAATTGTATTAATTCTCTGCGTTTCAAAGTTAAAAAGCTTTTGTGGCTGTAACCCAGGACGTCCAGCCTCACAGTCAGCAATGTGAAACCCAATCTCATTGATTGGTCCTGACTCTAACTTTCTCTCTCTCTTCTCTCTCTTCTTTGACTCTAACTATCTCTCTCTCTCTCTCTCTCACACACACACATACACACACACCCAAGCAGGAAAGGGTACAACACGCAGACACAAAGACACGCTACAGCTACATGCATCTCTTCCTCAAGTGCATTATGATCCTTTGCTAGCCATACAGAGGCACAAGGCTGAGACTGGCCGGGGTGTACTGGGGCCTGGGCCTGAACCCTGTGTTAATTCAAAGAACAGAGAGCTGGCTAATTGTCATGATACCTCCCTCTGCCCCGACATCTCCACGCTTAAACCCCGCCCACTCAGGACTCTGGTGATTAAGCTGCACCTGTGTGTGTGTGGTTTTTTTTTTTTTGCCTATGCAATGATTCATCAGTCCACAGAGGATTGGCAGCCCTTTACTTGAATTTACAACACCAAGACCTTTTTAAAGATCTTTTAAAAGATTCTAGTTGAACCCTACACCAGTCTACTGCATTATCTTTTGCTCCTTTTGTTTTTCCATTCCACTTCTTTCTCTGTACTCGTTCAAACCGTCAATTTAATTGGAAGCCACCACGGACACGACCACACACCAACATATTTCACACACACACAGACACAGCGCGCCAGCCACACTTGTTTACTTGTTGGAGAGTTGCATAGGTTATCCCTCGGGCTGTAAACATTAGCGTCATATACGTACACAGGACATACACAGTAAGGATACTACTTGCAGACTACTACTCGACTGCCGGTATGCCGTATATATAATATATAGCATCAACGACGTCTCGGTAGGGGATGGTGAGGGATAAAGCCTGCAAGGCGCCCAGTATAACAGCTGCTTGAGTACCCAGTGTGGTGGATGCCAGTGCTAAGTTGCAGCAGCTGATCTGAGCTAGCGTTTGTAGTTATCTGCCCAGACTGGTGCTTTCCACACCTGTCTCGTCTGGCTTCACTCTGGCATATATTGCACTCTTCTATTTAAAGGGGAGATGTGTGGATGCCAGCCAGATGCCGCCTTGGAGCGTGTCTTGAACAAAACACAATACAAAAGAGAGTTACATCTGAGAGTAAAGTTTTTGAAATTAATTCAACACCGATGACTTTTTTTGATTCCTAACAAATCAGCCACCTTCGAAAAAATTAAGACAATAATACTCAACACACTTTGTAGAGGAGATAGTGTGTATATGTGTGTGTGTCTGTGTGTGTGTGCGTGCGCGTGCGTTTTTTTCTGATCAGCCGAACACACCGGCGCTCAGGATGCGGCGGAAACAAGTTAATACGTTTAATCGGCTAAAGCGTCTTCTCCTCGGTATGCCAGGGCTTACCCACGGCCTGCTATTTGATTCGCCCTTGAAGCATCCATTGGGTTTCGCTCGCTGTATTGAAGTTGGCTGGCAGCAATAGGCGTCTTAGGCGCAGTACTCAGATTGATGACGGCCTCTCCCCTGGCAGGTGTCCACCCTCCGCCAGGAACAATCAACAAATGGGTGTCGGAGCCGAGGACTCCTGTCTGCTGCCCCCGGCCCCCCCCCCGCCCACCCCTCTCCCCCACAGTGACAAACTCAGCGTCATTTCCTCGCCGGGGCTCCCAGACGGCTCCCAGACGACCATTAACACCACACTACTGTACCCATGAGCAATGATGCCACTGGACTCGCTGACCCCTTCTAGTGCGGTTTTTATTTTTTTACCGTCCGTTGTCGTTACCCTCCATTTAATCATTGAATTGTTAAAATGAATCACGATTTATTTATTTATAGAGTTCAGGGCGGAATATAACTTTGAAACTTTGCTTGATTATGCTATCTATTTTGTATGTCATTGGGGGAAGAAATGTCGTAGACTCTACAAAATATTAATTCGATATATTTGGGTGTGGATGCAGGGGATACGGGGCGAATGGACCTCATTGTACATCGTACACTGTAAATGTGTCGTCACAGACCGCGAGGCACGACGCACGCCATTTCCGACACGATTCTGTGTTTTTCCATCAAGGACATTCCGCTTTTTTTTGGGTGAGATTCCGGGCGGATCTTCCGTCCGACTGACGCTACTTGACGCGATCCTTCAGCCGACTTAACCCCCCCCGCCGATGTCACTCTCCCTGGCAGACATTCCTGCGACACGGCTTCTTCATGTTGATCCCCACGAACCGAGAGCGGCGTGCTGCATTTGTCACCGCCGCTTGTCTCCGCCTTTCAACCGGAGGCCGTTTGATGCGGATGCAGCTCCGTCTCCGACTGCAGAGATGTGACAGGGGGGGCTGTCTGGGAGCCGAGGTCAGATAGCCTGCCAACCGCGGGACACGCAGTGATAGCTCGCAAAAGTCTTGCTTGTAAAAGGGAGAGAAAAAAAGAAGAAGCTGTTTTTGTTTTTCGGGATACATTTCAGGATGCCGCTGAGTTTTTAAGATGTCTTTGTTCCGTTGTTTTGAATAGCTCAGGGCTTCACTGCTGCTAACGCTAGTCCTCGATTGCCAATCAATGCCGTTTTGGAGTTAGGCTGCTAACTGCTAGCTAACATAAATTAGTAGCCCACGATGCCTCGAGCAGAACACGACAGCAAAACATTTTGGAGATGTAAGAACCCAACATCACCATCACGCATTGACACATAGCTCTGGATGGGATTCTGTGCACTGTGGAGTTTTGTACTGGTCTATAGGACGTGGGATGTGGCCTGGCACGGTACTAGCTGGTGGACGGGTGTCCATTTGGACAACAGAGTGGCCCCGCAGCGCGGACTGACATTCAACACCTCGACCGGCGTGCATCCGCTCCAGCAAACCGTAATCGCGGTTAGTGCTGCATTAACGTACAAGCAATATAATGCTTATTACCGTTATTACCATTATACTGATGGCTTACACCATGCAACATACATCACGTATTAATTTAAGATACATTTCAGCTTTATCTTGAGATTCCAAGGACAGCCTTTGATGAAGATCCCACGCAAACTATTGTAGTCTATTCGATTCCTTTCCTCTCCTTTCTATTCCATTATACTCCATTGCATTGCGTTCTCTGTTTGTTTATCGTGAGCTAGTGGTGTGAGATGGAGCCGTGGCCAGGCTACAGTGTGGTTGTGGTGGCCGGTCCTGGGGTGAGACGGTGAGCCTTGGGGCTGAGGGGCTGAGGGGCTGAGGGGGCTGTGGGGGCGGCAGCCGGGCTTGCGTTTGATCCTGGTCGGGGTACATCCATTCTCACAGGGTGACCGCTGCGGTCCATCTGGCAAAGGGTTTTAATCAACCCACCCATTACCCAGCAGCCCCCTCCCCGTACGCACCCGGACGCACAAATACACAAACACACAGACACGCACGCACCCACAGGGCACACACAGCTTATTTTTTTTTTAGATTTCATATTATTTAGTGTTAGCACTACTAACAGTCTTATTATTATTATTATTAATATTATTATTTGTTTATTTCAGCTGTTCTTTTTTTTCTTAAATGTGGCAAGAATGTCAAATATACATGAAATGCACACGAAAGCCAAAAGCAACCTTAAAAATATTCAGGCCAAACATTTACACACACGCATGCACACACACACACACAGACACACACACACAGACACACAAAAATAAACTAACCTTGAGCTTTTGTGATAAAGAACAACTTTCTGTAGGGGAAAAAAAAAATTAAATGCAGCCGTTCGCAGGCCTGCCCCACAGTGGACAGAAACATGCACATGCTGCACAAATCATGCTCTCTAAATGTCACGTCATGCTTAACTGCCCTTCCTCATGCTTGAGGAAAGCAAGCAGGCGGCAAGCAGACAGCAAGCAGGCAGCTCACGTCCACGCGACATATGAATAACTCCATCGGCCCGCGTGCTTAAATGCCTACACGCTTGGAGACTTGTTTCAATTAAATTGTGTTGTCAAATCATTTAGCTGTTTGGAGAAAAAAAAAGGGGAAAAGTTATCATTTTCCTCACACAGAATCGCTCGCCGGGCGATGAATTATTCATTTTAACATTTCGCTCAACAGTTTTAAATAAGATACTTTGCCGCTCTCGCACTTTCGCAAATTTGAACTTGAAGCTGCTCCTCCAGAAAATATCAACGTTGAAGCTCACATGGTTCGTCTACCGTGCGCACACACACACACACACACACACACACACACACACACACACACACACACACACAATAAATTAAGCCAGTACAGGTAAAAAGGTAATATTCCAGCCATAAACAAGGAGCAGTTGATTGGAAGACTAAGCCTGACAAATAATTACCATAAGCATACATATATTTCCGCTGCTGTAAATGATTTTACATTGTCAATAATGTTCCAGCTCGGGCCCCGCTCCGTGTAAGCAGTTTAAAGCGGAACGCCGCTGTTAGAATGTATGCATTTTTAATGGGATTGTGGAGGTGGAGGTCTATTGATGACTTCTGCTAATGTATTTTACCGAGTGCGGAAAAAACGGACCACCCAAAAAAAAAGTGAAAGCCTAGCTTATATGGCGACGCGGCGGGGACTAAAATAGCCTCAGTATTTTCATTAGCTTTTCAGTGTTTGATTTAGCTGGCCTTGCATGTATTGTTTCTCCTTGCGCACCCCGATCAATTGCTCGGAAAAATCCATCGCAAACTCAGGAATACATTTAAGACCACTTAAGCGGCATATTTTGCCCAAGGACCGACCGTACCGCGGTGGTAGCTAATGCGCTAGCGGGCCGTAACTTTCGCGCTGGCCCGCTCCTCGGCGCTAATGCACGCGAGCCGCGGCAGCGATACATCATTTATTCATGGACGACGGCAGACACTTTGCCTCCCGAGCAATTAACAAATCAATAAAAAGGCATCGACTTTTAAACTTCAATTCTGAGAGGGGTGGTGGTGGGGGAGGGGCGGGCGGGGGTTGGGGGGGGGGAATAGCGCTGTTCGTCAACATGTCGAGATGCTAGCAGCGCGCAATCACTCAAGCATCAGCGGCGTTTGTCACCCGAGGTTTAGCGGCAAGCGATAAAAACCGCCTTCCTGCCTCGCGTCTCCGCGCTTAAAATGGCTGCCGTCGTGTCATTGGAGCATAGGTCTTTTTCCGTTGCATTTGTTAAAATAATATATCCACATAAAATAGGGATGGGGTGAGTAGTTTGTCGATTCTGGAACAGGAAGGTGAGATGAGTCTCTGTTGTGTGATCTGATTAAGTCTGATTAAGACATTTTTATGACTATCACACATAGTTCATATAGGACTCAATAATAGGCTACTTATTTTTAGGGTTGATTTGCTTTTCCCTTTTGAATGGCAGCAGCCTTTTTGCAAACCTTTTAATCAAACATTACACATTTCCCAGGTTCTATTATTTATTTCTTTTTAAAGGACATTGTATTTCCCAAATGACACAAATGACATTTACATTTTCACAAAAGAATAAAACCTGTTGACGGTTGTTTCGGTATAATTTAATTGGCACCTCACGTGAAAATAGTTTTCCATATTTGAAGAAAGACAAAATACAATTACTGCTATCCATATTTACCCTGTGCCCTCTTTCGATGTATTCTATCAAAACATTGTTTCAAATAAAATGGAACCACGTCAAATGCCAAAAAGTAATTATTTTATCTCGGAAATTAAATGGCTTGCTCTAAAAAGCTATATTGGAGAATAATAACTAAACAGGAACCACCGGCAATGTAGCCTAAATATTAATTTATGGTGTGTGTATGCCCATCATAGACACCTCATACATTACCATTCGGGGGGTTCTAATAGATCATTTAATTAACATTGCTTATCCCCACTGCAAATACGACTATAATTGAATTACCATTATTTATGTTTGCTAAAGAAACGCACCGTTAATGCCTCCCCTTGTACCGAGCCACATGTACAGAGTAGGCGGTGTGCTGGATCACCTTCAACCGCATCATTTACTGGTACACAGGTAAAATTACAGGTCATTATTTCCGGGTCAAAGTGTCTGAACACAAGAATCTGACCTTCGGCCGGCCGGGCGTGTGTGTGTGTGTGTGTGTGTGTGGTGTGTGTGTGTGTGTGTTGGTTGGTGCATGCCACACCCCCCCCCAGCCACCTCCCCGCCCTCCCTCCCTCCCACCACCACCACCACCACCCACCCACACACACCCCCACCCCCCCCCGGGGGACAGACCGCTGTTTATGGATCACATCCATTTGCCAGCCTTGAGTGTGTTCTCTTTTATCGGAGCCGATGGCGGTCAAAATAACGTATGATCCACAGAAAAAACACACACACACACACACACAGGGATGAAAAAAACATGGCAGCGGCCCACAGGAAGGGTAGAATTACAGGATCGCTCGTGTAAAAATGAGGACTCTTCACAAAAGAAGGGCAAGAGACACACTGACAAACGCACGGGCGGACAGACAGATGGACAGAGTTCACCTCACTCTGCATGTGTGTGTGGTGTGTGTGTGTGTGTGTGTGTGTGTGTGTGTGTGTGTGTGTGTGTGTGCTCGCCTGCAGACACCTGCTCCACTCTGCAGTGACGGCTCCCAGTGGGACACAGGCTCAGCTGCTGAACACTAGGCTCTCCCTGCAGCACTGGTGGCCAGCACACACACACACACACAGGCACACACACACACACACACAGACACACACACACACACACGCATGCACGCACACATGCATGCATGAACACACACACACACACCCGCACGCATGCATGCATGAACACAGACACACACACAAACGCACACACACACACGCACGCATGAACACATACACGCAGAGACACACACACACACACAAACACACACACTTGCTAGCACCCAAATGTACCGCCCTCTGGCCTTCCTTACAGTGTGTATCAGCCACTGTGTCCCCTGTTACTGACACACCACATGTGCTCATATCAAGCTCAAAAACCAGACATGATGTGCACACACACACACACACACACACACACACACACACACACAGCACACACACACACACGCAGACAGCGAGACACGTCGACAGCCCGACATCCGTCATTTTAATTCAACAACTTTTTCCTTTTTATGCTGCCGTGTTTTTTATTTGCCGTTCTCCTCCTAATTTCTGTCATTGATACCGGAGTCGTCCATTAGAGACAAATTACAGGGTGGGCCGGACGGTCATTATGCGGCGGGCCATGCATTATGGCATTATGCAAGACAGTTAAATGGACACCACGTAGCCGGTAGAAAATAACTCAAATTACGGTCTTATCTGCAGCCAACACATTGACATTGCATTAAGGTGACGGGACACACACACACACACACACACACACACGTATATGTAACGCCTTTGCGTTTTATCTCCATCTCGGTCGGCCTTTGCTGCTATTTTCTCCGGGGTGGTTGTTTTTTTTGTTGTTGTTGTTGATTGTGTCTAAATAAGTATGAATCACGTAAGTCAATCAGTCAAGAGCGCGCGTGGTAATTTAGCGATATCGCCGGTGTGACGGTGAGAGAAACCGGCGCTGGCGTCAACCGCTTTATTAATCAACTAGCATTGTGCTAGCAACGGGAATCGTGCTTCCACCCTCCCTGCGATCGTCTCGGTTGTTTTCCACACGTCTCCCCCCTAACCCCTCTCTCCTCTGCTTCTCAGTGGGAGCAGATTTTCCTTTCTGCCATCCTCCTCCTCCTCCTCCTCCTCCTCCTCGAGTGTTCTGCTACCGCTGCTGCCTGCTGCCTCTGCCTCTGCCTCTGCTGCTGCTGCCTCTGCTGCTGCTGCACCTGTTTGTGCCTTGATGGCGGGCAGGGTTGTGGAGCATAAATGAACTAATTTCCTGGTTATGGAGAGCACTGCAATCAAAGGAGAGGGGGGGGTGTGGTGTGGGGGGTGGGGGGGGGGGGTGGAAATGCAGAGCGCGCGGCAGACGGAGGGAGCTAATGATTGTTGTGAAAGAAAGATGACCTCCAACCACGGCTCCACCGGCGCCGCGGCGCACGCTTCGGATTCTGTGCCGGGTTGTGCTAACGTGCCAGGGTGCTAACCTCCTCTCCCGATGAGGATAACTCACAAAGATAATAAATAAATGTAATAATTTAATATACTGTATATATATATGGTGACGATGTGGACAATGACAAAGAATGTCCTCCGAAGCATTTCAAAGAAAATGCAGCTTCCTTTGTTTTTTTGTAGTTTTTTTTTCCACAAATGCAAAAGGAGCCTGGAAATACCCGAGCCTGAATAGTATTACAGGGAACAGCAGGTGCGTGCGGTGGGATATCAGGACATCTATTACCCCCCCTCTCTCTCTCTCTCTCTCTCTCTCTCTCTCTCTCTCTCTCTCTCTCTCTCTCTCTCTCTCTCTCTCCCTCTCTCTCTGCTTTTTTTTAAATGAACGTCATTCAGTGGTGCAGAACGGTGCATTGCAGGTCGTAAAGACTCAAACCGACAACTCTTCTTCTTCTTCTTCTTCGCCCGCCCGCTCGCTCGCCCGCCCGCCCGCCCGCCCCAGCTGTGTGTGTCCTTTTAATTTGATCTGTTTCTATTTCTGTTTCCATCTCAGAGCGGCTGCGATCACACGCGGCTGCCTTTTAACTGTTGGTGGTTGCCGTGGAACTGCGAATGCTCATTTTCAGCGCAGGAATATTACTTCAGAGCTCAATCTAATGCTCTTTTACTAGCGCCCCCACCCAGAACTGTATCCATTGGGGAGACAGATCAATAGTTCCCCGGTCATTTTCAACAGAAAACACCTCAGCGAAGACCCACATGGCCCGTGGCTCGACTCACCTGATACATGCACGGACGCACACACACAAAATGTGCACCCGTAGACACACGTAAGCACACATGCACACACACACACACATGCGAACGGTCAATTCATGTCGCCTTGAAAACACACATACATACATCATGTATGTAGGGGGCGGCGTTAATATGTGTTACATACAGACACAGACACGCCCATAAACAAACACATGCCGCAGACACACACACACACACACACACATGCACACACACACACACACACACACACACACACAGTTTGATGGAAGGTAACACAGTAAACTTGGCTGCACAAGTCGGTGACAGGATTCAACTATTCAGCTATTTATTCATGTATTCACAGTGGCTCGTCATACAGCTAAGCCTTCCATAAACTATCGCCAGCTCAAACAAATTATCGTTATTATTCAAAGGATTTCAACGATACTTACAATGCAAAGACATGGACTGTAGAGTTTCAACGCTACACAGAGTCAAGACGTATGACAAACACTGCGACACAGTAAACACCTCCGCCTAACGCTACCCACCTCACGTTTCACATGTTAAAACTGAAGTTGTTTTGAAGGTTGGAAATTGTAAGCCACTTTCGAGGCTCTACACACCAAAGCCATTAGAATCTTCCAGCACATTTATCTAATGTATGCAAATGATCTGGCTGTGCTTAATGAAGGCACCATTAATCACCATAACGATGGTCTGTTTTAACCAGAGTAATCACGCACACATATGCACACACACGCACACACACACACACACACACACACACACATGCACACACACACGCACACACACACACACATGCACACACACACACACACACACACACACACATGCGCACACACACACACACACACACTCACACACAGACATGGAGTGATGTGTCTCATCGGAAACCTTCACCCACGCTACAAATGAATAAGACAAAACAAAGACTGTGTTTCTAAGATGTTCTCCAAGAACTACAAGCAATTGTTCACAAGCTGAATTACAGTTTTCATATTTATATGTCTCGTGAAAAAATGAGTTTGTAGTTATTTTGATTGATTTCCATTACTAGTTCTACTCAATATAATAAGCTGCGCCTTACCCTGAAATATATAAGACTATCAATCACATGGTACGTGACAAGCTATTGATTAGGGCGCTGCAACATGGATTACAGTCTACACCTTTTAATGTCCATCATATTAATATATGAATACAATAAAAAAGCATTATATCAGTCATATTAATATAATAAAGAATTTCAATCACTGCCAATTGTTCTAATAAACACAAGGCTGACAAGTTGACACGACAGGACAGCAGAAAGAAGATAATATATTGTGAATTGACACACACATGGGCTGAGGGAAATAATTTAGCATGGGGGGGATGTTGTTCTACACAGAACACGTAAACACTGGGCAAGCAGCTCGGAACGCTTTGCTGGGGAACGTCTCAGAACGCTCAAACACATCGCCGGAGCCCATGCGGTTCCTATCGGAGCGTTTTTTTTACCGATCCATAGCCCCCTGCACCCGGGTACATACCCTCCTCTCTCTCCCTCTCCCTCTCCCATTTACATACAGCGGACAGGTACCCCCGGGCACCATCAGCAGCATGACAGCGGTTACCAAGGCTTCCAACAGGCTCTGGGGTGTGCGTGTCTGTGTGTGTGTGTGTGTGTGTGTGTGTGTGTGTGTGTGTGTGTGTGTGTGTGTGTGTGTGTGTGTGTGGTGTGTGTGGTGGGCGGGGTGGGGTGGTGGTGGTGGTGGTGGTGGGGGGGTCTGAGCCACAAGCCCAACCGAGCACGAGCCCCCCCACAGCCGATTAGACACCCACAGCTTCATGTCGCTTTAACGCAGCGAGTCGAGGATTTTCTTCCAACTTTTTTTTCTTTTCTTTTTTCCTAAACACTCAGGGTTTTCTCATGTTCTGTTTTTTTTATTCTCTCTCTCTCTCTCTCTCTCTCTCTCTCTCTCCATCTCTCTCTCTCTCTCTCTCACTGCCTCACCCGCCTCCCTTTTCCCTTGAACTCTTCTTTGCTATGTAAATGGCACACTGGTGTTGACTCAAGAACAAAATACACCCGTGACTATCGCCGCCACTTCTGCTGCCTCTCCCTCGCTAATAATTCAATCTGCAATCTCAGTGCCACTGTTAGCATTTGCCACCACAGACACAGCCACAGCCACCACATACTACACCACTACCACTACCACTACCCATCAATTGCTAAATAATATTTTTATCTTACGAGAGTAGACACCGTTATCAGACGCACATGCATACATACAACGGCCAATTGGATTCATTCATCTTTAACCGTATGGTCGTTATCATCAACACGCTCTATGACAGTCCGCTGAATAAAAAACATATTATCAACACACACACACACACGTGCAAGCATGGGATCACACATGCATACATATACGCATATGCACACACACGCACACACACACACACAAACAATTCCGGTTCCCCTGATAGCAAACTGACTGGCAGAGGCTAAAGATGGAGTAGGCAGCCGTAATTGAACGAACATAACAACGTAAATATTTACTAAAGCAATCCGTCGGGAATACGCTGCGTATTCCAACAATTGATTTGCTGCCCCCCGCCCCTGCCCCCCCCCCAACCTCCACCGCCACACTCTCTCTCTCTCTCGCTCTTGCCTCAACACACACACACACACACACACACACACACACACACACACACAACAGCACACACACGCACACACACACACACACACACACACACACACACACACACACACACACGTACACCCCTGCAGCCCCTACTCGCACATGCACCACGTATACCCACGGCAGGGCTCACTCCCTCTATCTATTCTCCACCAACAACCCCCCCCCCCGACCCCTTCTCCCGCCCTCCCCCTCCCCACCCCACAACCCACCCCCCCCCCCCCACCCCCACCCCCCTTTTCTTATAGCCCCAATCAAGCCAGTGTGTTGATTATAAATGAATAGAAATATATTGGTCTGTCTATCCTCTTACCAGGGGTGACCTGTAGCCCAGCTGGGCTGGCGACGACAGGGGATCCCTGGGAAATAGCGGCGAGTGCGTCTCGGGGACGGAGCCCGCGCCACTGGCAGCTAGTCCCGAGAGCTGCCCGTACTTCGCCATCGTCATCTTGAAATGCTGCTCGCAGAACACACACGCTCATACACAAGACACGGGAGGAGAGGGGAGGGGAGGGGGAGGGAGGGAGGGGAGGGGATGGGAGGGAGGAGAGGGAGGAGAGGGAGGGGAGGAGGGAAGGAGGAGGAGGGTGGCGGGAAAGGGGATGGAGGTTGGAGGAGGAGGAGGAGAGCGGAAGAGAACAGATAACAGCAGGTAGGAAGGACAGCGAGAGAGAGAGAGAGAGAGAGAGAGAGAGAGAGAGAGAGAGAGAGAGAGAGAGAGAGAGAGGGGTTGGCGAGGAAGAGAGAGAGAGGGGGAGAGAGAGAAAATGGTAAAGGACAGCGGAGTGAATGGGGCGAGGAGGAGGAGGAGGAGGAGGAGGGGGGAGGACAGGAAGAGAGAAGAGGTAGAGGGGGGATTACAGAACAGTGTGCTCTCTCACACAAATGTGTGTGTGTGTGTGTGTGCATCCTCGCACACGTACACAAATTCAGAGTCACGCCTACAAGCGCACACGGACACGCACACATGTGCTCATGTGTGCACACATGAGCGCGTTCTAGAGCCCCAGGTGGGAAAATTTCACGAGCTAGCTGCCGTTTCTGATCGCTACCATGCTTTTGGCGGGGTGTGTGTGTGTGTGTGTGTGTGTGTGTGTGTGTGTGTGGGGGGGGGGGGTGGTAGGTAGAGAGGGAGGGCTATTATTTGTTGTTGTAAAT
>PIJE02001240.1:0-2500 GCA_002895965.2 Coryphaenoides rupestris | reverse complement strand
TCGTCCGCCTCTGAAATTGCTATTCTGACTGTACGGTCCGACCGGATAGTGAGGCTGAAGAGGTGAGGAAGCATACTATTGTGTGCATACTCACAGTACTATCGTTGTTGTAGTAAATACTTTTCAGCATTGGGAAGAGTAAACAGTTTGCATTGTTGCATGTATCTCTCTTCACACCAATCTAAATTGTACATATTTTTCTGTCGTCTAACTCTCCCTGTCTCTCCCAGGTAAGCCCATCAACCAATCCTATCGGCGACCACGTCTGCAGTGCATCCACACCATATAAAGTAGTTTATACATGTGTCACTGTTTCTGTCATGACTATCGCCAATTGCCAATAATGCTATTAAACTCACGAGGAGTCATTTATGTTACTGCAGTCAGTGCCACACCATACACACATTATGCACACACAGGCAGCAGACCTATAAAAGGGTAAGTTAGTGGACATCCGTTATGCATGGTAATAATAATACATGGACAATTTTACTTTACTAATATTAATTCAATAGTGTACTACCTAGTAGCCCACATTCCTTTGTTACATGCATTGTATGCCAGTCTGATACCAAGTCAATGGTGTTTTGGTGAGAGATCACTTGTTTTAACTTAAAACTAAGGCATTGAATAGAAGCAGACATATACGTGACATTATAAGTATGTTCACCAATAAATATTATAAAGTGTTTTATTAATTATAACGCGTGTAGCATATTGCACGACTTATGTACAGTATTATGATGATGATGATGATGTTGATGGATGATCCGCTGCCGGTGGTGCTGAATGCTGCTGCAAGTGGACGTCCGCCTCCGCGTCCACGTGGGTCTGCTCGTTGCTCGTCGCTCCCGCGTGGTCGCCTTGGCAACGGCTCGGCGTCCTACTCGACACACACACACACACACACACACACACGGGGGAGAGGAGGAGGAGGAGGAGGAGGAAGATGGAGGAGAGCGCTGTGAGAGACGTCGAGTCGACCGGTGGCGGTGTGTACACGTACATGTAGCTGCTGCTGCTGCGTGTGGTGTGTGTGTGTGTGTGTACAGTAATACGCGAGCGCGCGCTGTCCGTCGTCCGCCGCCGCCGCCGCGTCGTTTGAAACACAACAGCGACAGCAATGGCGCCCGCGTCTCTCGATGTCGTCGCTTTTCCCGCCTTTAGCAACGGAAAATAAACGGAAACTCTATGCTAGCATGCTACTACACGTTAGCCTCGCTGCTGCTGCTACTGCTGCCGTCAACAACGTGGTGCTACTCAGCGATGCGTTATTAGAACCGGACCATTATATAACTGGAGAGTATTTTGTGAAGGTTATGTGAGCTGAGGATTGTGTCCCATTACTGCCTCCTCCTGCATGTGCTGTTTGTTTGTTGTTTGTTGTTTGTTGTTGTTGTTGTTGTTGTTTAAAGCTGCCTCATTTGCATTTCACCGAATACAAGACAGAGACATCGGACATTAATTGAAACGTAACTGTGTGTGTGTCTTCATGAACACACTGCATTACATTGCACGACAGCGGCAACAGAGCATTATCGCACCTGCTATCGAGGAATGAAGAGGAATTTTAAGAGATTTCAATTTTGTGATTAATTGTTGTGAAATCGTACCGTTTAGGCGAGGTTTCGTCACTCGCGCCTGTGTTTGTGAGACGATTTAAAAGCGAGAGTCAGTTAGTCAGTGAGTTGGATTATTTGTATCTCGGCTGCTGTTTGCAAATAAAGTTTTCATTTAATCTTGACGCTGTCTGTCACTTGTTTGCACGTTGTTGCCCTCGGTAAATACAGCAGTCAAATCTTGACAGCTGGAGTCAATTATCCTATTTACCAAAACAAAACGAACGCTATTTTGATTATATTCATCAAGACCGATACATCATCATCACACTCAACCCTTCTAACGCGCTGAGCGATAAATTGCTATTCTAAATATTCTGACTTGTATAACTATTCCTCCTGAGGGCAGCTGTTCCGTAATATAAAGCTGCCAATACAACCAATCTGGCTTCATGCGTTAAGTTAGCTGCAAAAAATCACAACAGACGCTCCAAAACTTGAACGACGAACGTGAACGACGCCTAAAGCTACAGGATTTAGCCTACATGAAAGCAGACGAGGCGTTGTGTGGCCTCGGCGCTTGACAGGACCTACGGCGTGTGTGTGTGTGTGTGTGTGTGTGTTCTCCAGGTAACGAGGCCGGGGGAGAGGATGCGCTGGTGGGCAACGTCAACAAGCTAATGGTGACCCCACCGGGCTACCCTGGGCCCCAGCGGAAAGGACATCTGCTCTTTGACGCCTGCTTCGAGAGCGGTGAGTACTTGTGATGAACGCTTTGATTGGCAGTTCAAAGTTTGGGAAACTACTAGTAGGCCACATAATGTGGAGACTTCCTTATCGCAACGCTGATTGAAACAAACACGATGTAGATCGGCTGCTTCTTCTGCCGGCCTTTTAGGTCAGGATAGTGTTGTGTGTTTAGACTCCAAGCTGAAAGCTTG
>PIJE02001239.1:153665-154944 GCA_002895965.2 Coryphaenoides rupestris | reverse complement strand
GGGTGTGTTGAGCGGCGTGGGCATGTGAGAGAGAGAGAGAGAGAGAGAGAGAGAGAGAGAGAGGAGAGAAAGAGAGAGAGAGAGAGAGAGAGAGAGAGAGAAGGCACCGATTTGGGGAAAGCTAATATTGTGGCCCGCGATGAAACAGATGTGGTGGAGAGCGGTGCAGGTTCAGCCTCCATCTGCCAGCGCACGTCATTAGCAAGAGTCAACAGCGGCCTGTACCTCTGGTGGAGCTGTGTGTGTGTGTGCGTGTGTGTGTGGTGTGTGCGTGTGTGGCGTGTGTGGCGTGTGTGCGTGTGTGTGCGTGTGTTGTCTTCGTCTTTGTGGGTCAATCGTGGTGGTGTGTGTGTAATGAATGTGGTGGTCCTGTGTGTGGTGTGGTATTGTGTTGCTATTCGGTGTGTTAAGGTGCTATTTTTAGGGAGTCAATATTTGTGTGTGTGATTGTGTGTGTGTGTGTGTGTGTGTGTGGTGTGGTGTGTGTTTGTTTAACGGACACTATCTTGTGGGTCATTGTGTGTGTGTGTCGTGTTGTGTGTGGTGTGTGTGTGTAGTGTTGTGGGACAATACAGATATATAGGGTTCATTGTGATAGTGGGTGTGAATGTGTGTGTGTGTGTGTGTGTGTGTGTGTGTGTCTAAGCGGACAATATTGTCTTGGTGGTGTCGTGTTGTGTGTTGTGTGTGTGGTGTGTTAGAATACTGTGGTATGTGTGTGTGTGTGTGCGGTTGTGTGTGGGTGTAGTGTGTGTTTGTAAGTGGAGACAATATCTTGTGGGTCATTGTGTGTGTGTGTGCTGATTTGTGTGTGTGTGTGTGGTGTAGTTGTTGTGTAAATTAAGCGGACATATCTGTGGGTCATTTGTTGTGGTGTGTGTGTGTGTGTGTAGGAATTGTGGTCATTGTGTGTAGTGATAGTGTGTTGTGTATTGTGTGTGTGTGTGTGTGTGTGTGTGTGTGTGTGTGTTTTAAAGCGGACAATATCTTGTGGTTGTGTGTGTGTGTGTGTGCTGTGTGTGTGTGTGGTGTGTTGGTGTTTAGTCCAATAGTTGTGGGTCACTTGTGTGTGTGTGTGTGTGTGTGGTGTGTGTGTGTGTGTGCCGTGGTGTGTGTGTGTGTTAGCTGGACAATAGCTTGTGGGTGCATTGTTGTGTGGTGTTGTGTAGTGTGTATGTGTTTAAGCGGGATAATGATCTTGTGGTCACTGTTGTGTGTGTGGTTGTGTGGTGTGTGTGTTGTGTGTGATCTCTCTCAACAACATCAGACGAGAGACCCG
>PIJE02001239.1:143665-146165 GCA_002895965.2 Coryphaenoides rupestris | reverse complement strand
CACACACGGAGCGGCCGTGACACAAGCGCGTACGTGTTTATTTCCGGAGACGGACGCGCCGCGGTGCAGGCCTGTCTGTCACTTATTTATATACTTTATTTGTATTTTTTTTTTCCGCGTCCGGGGCGGCCGCAGGTGCCACCCGCCACGCGTGCTGCCGTGATTGATAATAAGCCTCACACACACACACAGACACACACACACACACACACACACACACACACACACAGAACACAGACACAACACACACAACACACACACACACACACACACAGTCACAACACAGACAAACACACACACATACACACACACACCAACACACACAAACACACACACACAAAAACAACACAACACACACCCCACCCTACCACGCACAACACAACACACACCCCACCCTACCACGCACAACACAACACACACCCCACCCTACCAACACACACACACCCCACACCACCACACCACCACACACACCACCACCACACCAACACACCACACACACCCCAAAACAAACACGAACACAACCCCTGCAGGGAACTCCATAGCACCTAGAACGCGAAAACCAAAAAAAGACACAAGCGGTTCGCACCGCCGAGGCATAGTGTCATAAGCGAGTGAGAATAAAAGGAAGAAGAAGAAGAAGAAGAAGAAGGGAAAAAAAAAACGTTTAACCATTTTAGGTAGTGAGACGGTGAACATTAGCGGTACTCATAGTGGACATACGCGGAGAAGAAACCCCCCCAGTGAGGAGGATGTGTGTACATTTTTGCGTGACTGTGCAAAGACTTTTACTTTCACAACTCGAACGTGTGCGTTGTGTTGTGTTGTGTTAAGTTTGTTCCCAAAAACCCACAGAAAAGCAAAAGCAACATCTTTATTCCGGACAGACTCGCCGGGAAACCCAAAACGTCTTTTCTTTCTGCAACACTTTCGACGTGCGCTGGTGATGGGAGAGTGAGAGTGTGTGTATGTGTGAGAGAGAGAGAGAGGGAAGGAGAGAGAGGGGAGGAGAGAGAGAGAGGAGAGAGAGGAGAGGGAGGGAGAGAGAGAGAGAGAGAGAGAGGAGAGAGAGGGGAGAGAGAGAGAGAGAGGGGTAGAGAGATAGAAGAGGAGAGAGAGAGAGAGAGAGAGAGAGAGAGAGAGAGAGAGAGAGAGAGAGAGAGAGGAGGGGTGGGGGGCCCATGCTGTCTGTCTGTCAGTTGACAGCAGGCACAAATCAACAGCCCTCGACGACAAGGACTTGGTCTCCCTCTCCCTCTCTCTCTCACCCGTCTCTCTCTCTCTCTCTCCTCTCTCTCTCTCTCTCTCTCTGCATCACACACACACACACACACACACACACACACACACACACACACACACACACACACACACACACACACACACACCACACACACACACCACACACACCACACACACACACACACACAACCACACCACGCACCAACACCAACCACCACCACCAGCCACACCAGCCAGCCGCCCTCCATCTCTCCATCCTCCTCCTCCTCCTCCTCCTCCTCCACCTCCCTCCCGCCTCTCCATCTTCCTCCTTCCTCCTCCTCCTCCACATCTCTCTCTCTCCTCCACCTCCTCCTCCCCCCCACCCTCTCTCCTCTTCCTCCTTGTTGTTTGATTAGCTATCCCCCGCCTGAGTCCCACATTCCTACTGCTCTCTTCCCGCCAAACCCCACCCGCCGTCCCCACTCTCCCTACTGTACACATCTCGACCACATCTATCATTCCTCGTGATGCAGCAATCTATCCAGACCTCCTGTAGCGAGCGTATACAAACCACCAGTCCCGCCAGGTGCACCGAATTCACGTTGCTTCTCCACACACACGAACTCCCCCAAGCAGCCGCGGATCCCCCCACCACACACGAGCAACAACAAACACCAGCCTCCCCCCTCCCGATCGGATAGCCAACACCACCGGCACCCCGCGACACAGTGTCCGGATCGCGCAGAGCCCATATTCTTTGAGGCACGCCCTTATAACGTCCGTGCACATTCTCATATGCGCACGAGAGTAAGGTGCATCCGAACCACACAGCAAGAACCGTCCAATAGAGACGCATCCTGAGGCGCGTGTGTGTGATGGGTAGCTAGGTGGGTGATACGTGGGGGCGCCCGGAACCAGGGGGAAACAAACCACCTGCGGAGGCGGTAGTCGTGAGGTGTGTGGGCCCCCCGCACGGTCAAGACACACACACAGCCGAAAGTGACTCGATAGTGTAGTACGCTCGTGTGTCTGTGGAAGGGCAGGCCTCCCACGTCACTAGCGAGAAGCAACCGCGAGAGCCAGCGCACACTCTCCACGCGCGCGGAGAAGCGCAAGATCCCACGCGGGGCATAAAACCAACACTCTCACGAGACTAGCGATTCCGCACGTGGCGTCCGCGAAGCATACAATGCTCTGCCCACACCAGACGTGACGCTAGTCGTGCTCGTACTCGCGCGCGACGCCCGCGCCCAAAGACGCTGTCGGTGGGTGCGCTCGG